>CM026561.1:27462497-27558712 GCA_015143295.1 Tetracentron sinense
TGTGTGGGACCTGTACCTGTGGTTGCGATTGAACTCTGTCCCCTCTCCCGTTCACTGGCAATTTGCAGTGATAATCGAAAAAAAAAAAATTTCAGAAACACCTTCTCAACGGTTTTCCGGTTGGGCTTTGAGGGCAGTGGAGACCGCGGGCATTCCTGGTCAAAAAATAATTTTCTAAAAAACTCAGGTTCTTATGAGAACAAAATCTTGAACAACACACAAATTTTTACTCCTCTTTTGCAATGTCCTCTTTTTATACCGGAAATATCTCAATAGTGATAATCTTTTACTTTGGAGATAGCATTAATTAACAAAACTGCCAATAACTCTCTCATAACTGTAAGGGATTGCTTACCACCCTACACCCTTAACACATTAAAGGAGACCGTCGTCTTGAAACAAGGCCAACACCTCAGATTTACAACTCGCTAAAAAATATATCCTCTATGTTGAAACCGTATTTTTCTTCTGTGTGGGTCCATTGGGTCGATCAATTCCAGCAAAACAAAAAAGAGCTGATTCTTTGATTGCGGTACGGTTATTGGAAACTAACTTCTAATTACTGCTCAGTCGGCTGTTCGCGTTATATCACCACTGCATATGCACTATTCCCGGCTCGATAATTAGGATCCTATCCAATTGCGATCTCACCCGAACGTCACCTTTGTCCCTATTAACCCCGTTATTACCGGTGGTTAAATCCACTAAGCTAACCCTACTAAAATTGTGTATTATCAATCTAATTTTTTTTTTTCTTGTTTTCACCTAATTTTTTTCGACAACGAACATTGAATTAGGTTCAACCCCTAACCTTGATTTTTAGAAAAAATATGAAAACTAATATTAACCAATATCGGATTAAAACTAACTTAAAACTCCTTACCAGAGTTGCAAAGGCAGTTACAGGTTTCTATGGGTGTGATTGACTGAATTCAATTGCAATTTGACAGATCTAGTCTAGAGCACGGGGCGTCCCGCTCCAAAATCCACGGTATCAGGGCATGTGTGGGTCCACCATTTAATGCACGCGCGCTATGACGCCTTTCTGGACTCTGGATCGGACGGAGCGCATTTCAATCCTTTATTTGTAACGGTCATATTATTTTCTATTTTTTTCTCTCTTCATTTTTTTTCTTAATATTATTTTTCTTTTTCATGTTTGAAACAGAGATCGAGAGAACCTCTCCGTTCTTCTCTCTTTTTTGGCTTCAGCAAAACAGATTTCGGCATGCGATTCTCCATTCGTCATCGTTCCTCCTGCCCTAAAAACAGCTCTCCCCCCCGTTCTCAGATTTCGGCATGCCTTCTCCGTTCGTTCACATCGTCATTCCTCCGTTCTTCGTCATTATAGGGTTTAAGCTAAAACGACCCCTGAAGAAAAATGTCTTCCAAACCCTAGCTCGATCTGGAGCTTCTCTAATACGTCAGTTATTCAATCCGTTTCTCACCAGAAATCAAGTTCAAGTCATGATGTCTTCTTCCAGAGCTCTGAAATTTGTATCCACATGGGCTTCCTTCTCTTCTTTTCTTCTTACCAGACGGTAATCCTTTTTCATCCGCATCTTAGATTTTAAATTTCCTGTTTTTTGTGATTTTTTATTCTTCCTCAATTGATTTTTTGTTCTGTGGTTGATCTTCTGTATTTTAGGGAAACCCATAATGATTTTATGTATTGTGGGAAATACTTCGTTTCACAGAATAAGAAATGGGTTTGGACTAATGGAATGACTTTAAACAGTTCTATTTATGATTTATCCGTACTGCCGATTATGATGATTCTTTGATTCCATGGCGGTTCAATATTTCAGGATCACTCAAAAGGAATTTTATGGCTTATGTTCTTGAGGTTTTATGTGGCTTAGACATGATAGATTTTTTAGACATCCAACTTGGCTCTTGGGATGGGGATACTGCTTCTGTTTACCTACCTGGCCCATAGTTGGTTTGACCAATGTGGTTACTACCTTACCACATTTTCTTCTACGTCTCCTCTACGTGGTTCATAGTTGGTTTGATGTGGATTCATGCTGCCTACAAGACCGGAAACAATGAATTCCTCATTCTCATTCTCCTTTCTCGTGGTATGTAATGCATTCAATATCTTCTTCTGTTAATATATATATTTGTTGTTAGGGTTTTCGGAGTTCAGATTTTAGGGTTTTTGATGATTGAAGATTCTCCCTCTTTTATTGTTTTTTGCATGAGTTTTTTCATGTAAATCCTAATTAATTGGATCGGTCACGACTCAAAATTGATATTGTTTAGATGATTGTACGGGAAGCAGATACCCAGAATGTAATTTCTTTTCATTTATCTTTGAAATATATACTCTTATAAAGTTATACCTCGTCCAAGAAAAAGAGGCAATTTCCTCCTCAAATCTGATCATGTGTGCACACACGCACAGACAGAGCGTTTGGATTCAGACTGTTTATAGCCTCTTGCCACCAATTTGATTGTCACCCCATAATTAACATTTTATTTCTAATACTAATTTTGGTTCCTGTCACACCCATTCGAACCCAACCCAAATTTTGTTAGACAGAGGTAAGTTTTTGGGATGGCTAGGATCAAGCCAAACCAACCCATTACCACTGTACCAAACCAGTCTACTAACCATCATGTATTGGGGTTCTCCAGTTAAAGACAAATTTTTGTTAGGCAGTTTTTGGGATGGCTAGGATCAGATTCCACACTTATCATGTCACACCCATTCGAACCCAACCCAATTTTTGTTAGACAGAGGTAAGGTACCACTACTTGATCTATACGACAGTGGGGCAATTCAAAATAATCAGATTGCATGAATGTCTCACAGCACCTCACACCATGTCTTTCTCAAGACAAATCAGCCATATTCCTCAGTTTCTGGTTCATAGAATTCAGTCTCCTCTTTGCAGCCTCATCTGCATCATCCAAAAACATTTTCAGTCATGGATGCAAAGGGTAAAGGATGGTCACATATGTGATTATAGAAGATAAAAAGGAAAATCGAGAAAATAAAGTTGTCTGTTTGTTTTATTTGCATATTTGCATAAACTTATAGATTAGGTGTTACATGGAGCCACAATAGGAATACAGAAGAGGACAGAAGCTTATCTTAATTAGGTAGGATAAGCGTAATCTTGAGAGGCCTAGACTTGTGAGAGTACAGTACTGCTCGTTTGCTCTTTGGGAGTGTTGAATCGTGAGGTCTCTAACAGCAACAACGTCTGAACGGTTGGATTCTTCTTCTCTCCAAACACAGTCCTCGTCTTAATCATCTGAATCATTATATTCAACAAACGGCTTAGTCATTAGAATCAGGGCAAACCACGACAACAATCCTAGATGAAGGAACCAAAGAACTCTTGTTTTCCAGCATTTGGCTTCTCAGATGACCTCATTAGGAGGACCTTCAGATTCTTCTCTTCGAAATCCTGTTAAATGGTTGGCGCTGCAAGGCTGAATCCTATGGTTAAAAAATCTCTTCTTTGGTTGCTCCTATTAATCAAACAACAGGGTACGCATCAATAAGGAATATGGTGTTGGAAGTGTGAGCGGGTGGGATTGGATTTATAGGACAATAACTCAATAGATAACTCCCCTAACTGACCCAACTATTCACAAATAAAGAGGAAGAGAACACATGTGGCGGTATTGAGTGAGAGGTTGTGTTGTATAAATTACTAAGTGAGAAGAGTGGCGTCCCAAATTCATATCAAGAGAGGATGAACAGAAACAAAATCTTTCAAAAGTAATGATTCACACCCTTTAAACCCCTCACAAGCTGCCACAAAGAGTTGCAACCCTGTGAATCTCTCTCATAGAATCCTACCAACTAATCTTAACCACCTAAAACCCCTTGGAGAGAGGCATGTATACAAATATTTGATAATTAACCCGTTCTCCCTCTAGCTTGTTTTTGTCTTTCTTGTTTTAGGTTACATCTCTGTAAACTGTTGGTTTTTTTTTAATACATCTGATTTACCGATTAAAAAAACACATTTTAAAGAAATTATGAGTTCGAATACTTGATCAGAATGTTGGGAGTGGGTAGCCTGAATGTAATTAGAGTTTAAGTGCAAACAGGAGATCTGGTTCATGAGATAACCAGAGCTCTCCAAAATATGCATTAACAGGGGCATTTCAGAAAGTACACAAAATATTTATATGGTATATTTTTGGAAGCTCCAGTTATCTCTCGAAGTAGAGCTCCTTTTTGTAATTAAACTAATAAATTTAGTGGTAGTACGACACATTTCCAATATTATAACTCCATTTTATCATTTCTAGATTTTAGTTCTTGTGGTTTAAAGAACTACAGAGAAATTTAAGATCAATAAAAAAAAGATTGATCTCTAACTAACCCGCACGGGTAGCTCTGTTGGTTCGGGTCTTGGGAGAGATCCCCAAGGTCTCGAGTTCATTTCCTTTCAGGCTTACCCGGTGCACGTGGTTTGAGGGTGATTGCAGCATCTGAAAGGGTACTAGTCCTTCCTTGTCAGGGTTGGGAGTTGGAACACCCTCTGATACAAAAAAAAGATAGATCTCTTTTTTACGCCCCTTTCTAACTGGGCTCCTTTCCAATTGCTTTCTAGCACATGTATTGTTGAAATTAATTAATAGATTTTTTTGGTGGAAAATTAGTATTATAGAAATGTCTGCTATAGTTGTTCGTATCATGGGGCAAAGCTGAAGTGAAAGTCATATTCAGTTAAGTTGAGATAAGGCTGAGGGGAACTATCAAAACCCATTCCTCCTCGAGGTACCTATACAGCCAAATGCCATTTCGGAATCCTCCAACTTTAATCTTTCTAGTGAGGATTCTGTCATTTAATGGTTTTACATCTCCTTTTTCAGTAGATGTGGTTAGGATGATGCCTGTTAACACTACCCACGTGGAGAGCGTTATTGTTTTACACTTCTCTCTCTAAAATTTAATGCTGGGTTTGAATTGATTCTCTATTATTGAGTATTTATTCTGTTTTTTTTTAATGGAATCTAAACCATGATATTATTTTATTTCAGGTTCTTTTGCTTATCCTTGTGCTTGAGTAATGACTTCCTTGCAACAAAGGTTCGTGAAAAAAAATCAATTATGTACCCTCTCTTTCTCTCATACATTCGATGTTTATAATTTATTTCTTTATATTTGTGAATTTATGGGTTGACAAGCGAGAAATCGCATAAACATTGTTCATTGATACGAATACTTGCATATACGAATACTTACATATATCTCACAAGTTTTACCATCACTTAAATGCACTAAGTTTTTTTCTTTGATAAAAATGTTCTTGTTTATGTTAGCGTTTTCATTTGGATATGTATTGTTTCACTATAGAAATCTTTGCTATATGTACAATTAATATTCTTATTCTGTATAGTGAACTTCAGAAATGTATCTCAAATTAAGTAAAAATTTAGAGTTGTAATTGCTCAAGGTACTTTTGGAGGGGTTTACTTTGTTAATTTCATAACCATTTTATGAGGGGTCTTCTATCTAATGGTTTTATTCTGGACTTACATTGTCTTCTAAGAATGTTGCTCAAAAGTAGTTCCTTTAGGCTCTCCATGAGATGAGAAAAAAGAAACTTAAGGGTATTATAAACTATTAAGGGTGTGAATTCTTATATAATGTAACTTAGATGGACAGAAACTGCTATATCACAACATATTACTGTTAATTACCATAATCGAAACATGCTGTGGAAAATCTGTAGAGAGATGGGTCCTGCATTTGTTTTTTTGATTGGGAGACATGATGGGTTTCCGCCAGAAAATCTTTGTTGTTGAAGTCAAAACTTTTGAAATATCGGAAGACATTGGCAGATCTGGTATGCTCTTCAAGATCGTGGAACGTGGTAGAGTTGATTTCTGGTTAGGAGAGGAGGAGCTTAGATGGGTGGTGAGTCTTCTTCAAGATTGCATTCGGAGTCCAAAGAAATCATATTTTGTTCAGCGAATGCAGAGCTCTACAGCAGTGCTTCTATTTGAGAAATTATCAAATATCTCCGGGGCATTCAGAACATTAACATCCATATTCCAGTGTCCGGAGGGTGGCGTCGATGGATCTCATTCCCTGAAGGTAGAGGAAAATTTGGGTGGGAGATGGAAGAGGTCTTGTGATCGTTTCTTCCAGGGAAGCCCCATTTTGAATCTCTCAGCGTATTCGCCCCTGAACTTAACACCCAACATAACTTTGAGTTTTCTCTTATTCCTATCCCAGTCCATTCAACCCAAAATTCCCCTGATCAGCTCGGACCTTGGTCCAGAGTATGTGTATTTAATAATGTGGTGGAGAATTGGGATTCAAGGGCAAAGGAGGTGAGTAGATTACTTCCTATCGACGACCAAGCCCCTCTCATACCTTTTGCTGCCAACAGAGGCATCGTGGTAGCCCCGAGGCAATGCTTGCCCATTGGATTCTCTGTGCTCTAGTTTCTGGCTAGGCATTGGGGGTCTTCCCATCCATCTTTGGAATGCAAATATCCTATCTATGATAGGATATTCTTGTGGCGGTTTTGTTGAAGTCGATCCTCTTACCTTGGTGAGGGCGGACCTTCGAGCAGCTAGAATCAAGATCCAACCAACGGGTTTAGAATTGATCTCTCGATCTTTATGTATCCCGATCGAGGGAAAGATTTACACGGTTACGATTAACATTCGATCCTCTGGAATCTTTAGGTTTTCGGGCGTGCTCTTAGATTTTCGTGGTTTTGGCTCTGGTGAAGTGCTGTCCTCCGGCAGATTTGTAAATAATACACGTGGAGACCAATTTTTCGCCAACAGATCAAATCCTGAGTGTCAGGCCACCAACCCCTCTCCTATCCCAGAGGCACATGCTGGGTACAGAAGTCAAGCTGTCGAGAAGGTAGAGGTACCTTACCAGTTTCGGCAAACCAGAGTAGTAAACGCTGTCGAGAACAGAGGTGCCAGGGTACAGGCGGGTCGCAAACGTTTCCAAAGGCAGCTCAGACACCCCTTATCTTGCCGGCGGTGGCAGTGGGTTCAGAAGCCTCTACAGAAGGCTTGTAGTTTGTGTGGAAGACGGTAAAGGTGTTGATCCTCAAGCTGCCTCTATTAATGAAACCCTAAACTTGAGAAGGAAGGACAAGATTTTGCTAGATGGAGCGATCGGGGACGAGGAACAGTGGCTTGTTTCTAATACTTTCGCACCTCTTTATGGACTTGCCCAGCGGCCCACGTCGAAACCCGATCATATTAATCAGACTGAACAATATCTAAGCTTATCCAAATCTGGCGAGATCATGGTTGAAAATATTGGTATCGGTAGCCGTATCGGTAAGTGCAAAATAGGATACGTATCGGCATATCGGTACCGTATCGGTTGGATACAGCGAAAAAATTCAGGATACGCTAAAAAAAGCTTGGATACGCAAGAAAAAATTTGGATACCTTGTATAAAACTTCTTTTAATACAAATATAAGCTAAAAACAAACTAAATAAAGACCTCCAACTACATTTATAATCATACATATGAGAGTTAACAAATTTATAAGTTAAAAAAGGCGTGCGCGCTAATAAATATGTATGAAAATGCAAACCATAGTTACTTAACCAAGTGATAGAAGTCCACTTGCATTAATAAATCAAAAATATGAAAATACATAGGCCCTTGTATTCACAAATCAAATTACATACATGATAGAAGCTCAATATCACATTGAGCTTCGTGCTGACTTATACTCTATCATTGTGGGATTAGGAATTGAATAGAGTGATACATTATAAGTGGTCTAGACATGATGACACGACTGTGTCCAAGTCATCCTCGTGCGGTACATTCTCAAGTACATTTTTCCATAACTGTCAGTCGAAAACTGGGACTGAGCATCATAACCAACGGCTCTTGATAAGTAGGGTTGTGCTGGGGCATCATAACCAGTGGTTCCTAATAAGTAGGGCTGGGCTGGGGCATCATAACCAAGGGATAAACTTATTTACATATTAATATCTAAAGTAAATGAAAGTAAAATCATTTACTTAATAATATATATATTATGTAAATAAGTTGTGTGTATTGGGTCAGTATTGTGGATACTAGTGTAAATGGAATGAGAAAAAAAACTGACTGAAAAATTCTCGTATCGAGTGTATCGGGCTTGTATCGGCCCAATACAGTGAAGTTTTTTTTCCAACGTACCAGTGCATCGGGTAGCTCCAAATAAGATACTTATCGACCCGTATCAGTTGATACGTATCGATATTATAAACTATGGGCGAGATGGGCTGGGCAAACTCCAGGCCCATTCCAACCTTTAATCAGTTTGGGCCCATTTGTTGTTCAGGTCTGGATTTCGAGTTAATGGATCCGGACTATTGTAAGTTGGACTCTCCTCTTGTTCATAAGGCTGAATCCTCAACCTCAGGCGTCTTCTCGATTGAAGCAAGGTGCCAAGTATCCGAAGAGATCCTCAAAGGGCAGTTCCGAAGTGGAGAGATCTCCGAAGGAGGATTCTGGGGGAGTATATGGCTGGTAATCCCCTTAGTTTTATTAAGGCTTATTTTTTTGTTTATCATTTATCTAGTTTTTGTATTTAGATTACTGTGTAAATCAATGGTGAGTAGATTTCTTGCTTAAGGGAAATTCTCTTCTACTGACACAATATGAATACAATCCTCTTCTTTGTTTTTATAGTTTTGTTTGTGGGCCATTAACCTTAGACTATACGTTGCTCTCGACTGCCCTTCAACTTTCGTCTGTGCTGCTTAGGGTTGTCAAAGGGTAGGGCCAGGGCAGGGCGGGGGTCAACCCTAGCCCTACCCTTCCCTATAAGAGTAGGGCCCTAGTCCAGCCCTAGCCCTTCAAGGGTCGGGATTGATTGGGCCCTAGCCCTACCCTCAAGGGCCAGGGCAGGGCCAAAGGGCCGGAAGGGCTAGAAGAAAGAGCAGGATTTTTTTTAGTGATTTGAGATGACGAGAATTTTTTTCTACACCTACTGTCAACCTGACATGGAAATGGATGCCCTCTTCTTTTATCCAGGCTTGGGACCGACATTGCAACAAAAAGAGCAATGACATAGTTAATTTTTTTTTCCTTATCAGTGACAAGCATACTTGATAAAATAAAACAAAGTAAAACTATATAGAACAAAATTTATATATCAAAATCCTCTAAGCAGGAGGAGGCGATTTCGCATACGAGATTAGGGTTAGGGTTCGTAACGAGTGTCGAGGCCTCAAGGGGTTTTATAACGATGGTCATGTGAAATTACTCATGCCCTACTATTAAACCGTTTGAAATGGTGAAATGAGTAATTTCATAAATATATATATATATATATATACTTTTATGGTTTATAGACCTTAGCTACCGTGTAGTAACTAACGAGAAGGGCAGGGCTTTAAAGGGCAGGGCCGAGGTGAGCCCTAGCCCGGCCCTGTAGAAGCAGGGCTTCCGGATTTTGAACCCTCCTCGGCCAAGGGCTGGGAAGGGCAGGGCTTCAGAGGGCTTTGGAGGGCAGGGCAGGGCCGGGTACCCTTCTACGTGAGCTTTTTTGACAGCCCTAGTGTTGCTATCGATGATTGCCTTCTACTCTCAGCTTCATTCTCGGTAAGTTTATCGTAATTAGAATATTGCAATGCTGTTTTTAATTAGTTAAATCGTTTCGTAATACAGTTGATAATCTTAAAATTTTAAGTTTAGTCTTACTTTAGAACAAAATGTTTAATTTTAGGACTTTGTTGCTTTTAGTCTATTAAAGTCGTACACGTCTCAATGTTTCCAGTACGACAAATATTGGGGTGTGGGCCCCACCCCAAAGTTTTTGTCTTTGTGCCGAGATTGTGGGAGCGTTATGGTTAGCAATCTGCTTAGTTTTATTATAGCATATTTCTTTTTATCATTTATCTAGTGTTAGTATTTAGCGTAACAACTTAAACAATATTAAGTACATGTTCTTCTTATTGGAAATTCCATTCTCGTCACTTAATCCAAATACTACATTGTCTTAGTTCTTATAGTTTTAAGTCTGATTTTTTATATTATTTTTTATAAATTTTCTATTTAAGAAACTAATTTTTGAACTTTTTTCTATGTACTCTATCATTATACAACTACACCATGTGAATTATATGGAATGGGACGGAAACCGCGACTTCTACAAATGGGCCATTAAATCTAAGTTGCAAGTTGCTCCCAACCGCCCTTCAGCTATCATCTTAGCTGTTCTTGATAACTGCCTTTCGCTCTCGGCTTCTTTCCCGGTAAGTTTTTTAATTAGAATATTGTATTACTATTTTATGCTAGTTAATCGGATAATAATACAATTTATAATCTAAAAATTTAAAGTTTAGTCATACTTTAGAATAAAAATATTAATTTTAGGATTTTGTTGGTTGTAGATTTGTGGGCCCGTACATGTCCCTTTGTTTCCAATATGACAAACATTGGAGGTGTGGGCCCCACCCCAAAGTATCCTTGTGCCGAGATTGTGGGGGCGTATATGGATACCAATCCCCTTAGTTTTATTGTGATATTCTTTTTTTTCTATCATTTATGTAGTGTTATTATTTGCTTAGGAAGTAAATCAATGGTGAGTACATGTCTTGCTTAAGGGAAATTCCCTTATAGTGAATCGATCTAAATACAATACTCTTCTTAGTGATAGTTCATTTAAGTCTTATATTTTTATAATCCTTCTTTTTTCAAAATTTTTATATTCCTTCTTTCTTCTTTTGCAACTACATCATATGAGCGATATAGAACAATCGGGAATCGCTACCTCTGCTTATGTGCCCTTAACCCTAGGTTGCACGTTGCTCTCGGCTGCTTTTTCTACTTTCGTCTGTGCTGTTGTCTATGACTGCCTCTTGCTCTCGACTTCATACGAGGTAAGTGTATCGTAATTATAATATTGCAGTGCTATTTTATTTAGTTAATTGTATCGTAATACAGTTGATACTATAAAAATTTAAAGTTTAGTCTTACGTTAGAATAAAAATATTAATTTTAGAATGACAAACATTAGGGTGTGGGTCCCACTCCAAAGTTTTTTTCCTTGAACCGAGATTATGGGGCCGTATATGGCTAGCAATCCCCTAAGTTTTATTAAGGCATATTTTTTTTTATCATTTATCTAATGTTTGTATTTAGATTACTGTGTAAATCAATGTTGAGTAGATGTCTTGCTTAAGGGAAATTCCTTTTTAGTGACACGATTTGAATACGGTCATCTTTTTTGTTCTTGCAGTTTTGCTTATGGGCCATTAACCCTAGATTGCACGTTGCTCTCGACTGCCCTTCAACTTTCGTCTGTGCTACTGTCGATGACTTTTTCCGATCTCGGCTTCATTCCCAGTAAGTGTATCGTAATTAGAATATTACAATGCTGTTTTCTGTTAGTTAATCGTTTCGTAATACTGTTGATAATCTTTAAATTTGATGTTTAGTCTTACTTTAGAATTGAATGTTTAATTTTAGGATTTCGTTGCTTGTAGACTATTAAAGCCGTACACATCCCAATGTTTCCAGTACGACAAATATTAGGGTGTGGGCCCTGCCACAAAGTGTTTGTCTTTGTGCCGAGATTGTGGGGACGTATATGGGTAGCAATCTGCTTAGTTTTATTATAGCATATTTCTTTTTATCTTTTATCTAGTGTTAGTATTTTGCGTAACGACTTAAATAATTGTAAGTAGATGTTTTTTTTATTGGAAATTCCATTCTAGTGACTTAATCCAAATACTACATCGTCTTAGTTCTTATAGTTTTTGGTCTGATTTTTTATATTATTTCTTCTAAAGTTTCTGTTTAAGAAACTAATTTTTGAACTTTTTTCCATATACTCTATTATTATGCAACTACACAATGTGAGTTATATGGAATGGGCGGGGAACTGTGACTTCTACAAGTGGGCCATTAAACCTAAGTTGTAAGTTGGGTCTTAACTGCCCTTCACCTATCATTTATGACATTCTCGATGTCTGCCTTTCGCTCTCGGCTTCATTCCCAGTAAGTTTATTGTTTAGAATATTATAGTGCTATTTAATGCTAGTTAATCGTATCATAATATTGTTTATAATCTAAAAATGTAAAGTTTAGTCATACTTTATGTCACGCCCCGAAATCTATACACAATAATACTAATATTTGTATAAATATCAAGGCGTGAACCGGAAACGAAATTCCAATATTAATGGAAATTAAAATAATTTAATACTCCATTAAACAGATTTAAATAACCAGCATCACTAAAAGACTCAATAACATGAGTTTTCCCAAAAAACTAAATCATCCAAAGATTTCATATAGTTTACCTCACTACAGTTCTCTCACACTCTCACAGAGGAGAAAACTTTAGGGTTGGTCTTACTTGCTCAAACAAAAGCAATTCCTATTCTTTTTAATCACCACCTGAAAAAGAAGAATCAACAAAGGTGAGCCCACAGCTTAATAAGAATACACTATAATTAAAATGCATAAACAATTCATATGATAAGATGACTAACAAATTATGCATAATATTCAATTAAGTCTTTACTTATGGTTCAGTCAGGTCAATAGGGGTCTTACACAACTTACCCTATTGATCAAGGGAATTCTTGGGATCTCACATAGCTTACCCTATCCCTTGGGTCTCATACAGTTCACCCATCTGAGAATTGAGTGTCTTACACAACTCAACTCAATCCTTTGTTTCTGGGTAGGTACTCTACACCACCCTGAAACAAACATTTGGGTGGTACACAACATCACCCTATGATCAATTTAAGGAGGTTTTACATAATTTACTCCTTGAATGACCCTTAACCAAGGTTAAAACAATGTTTATTGAATCACCATTATTTTAGAAAATGAATACTAATTATTATGAAAATATAGCAAAACATTAAATGA
The DNA here is from genome assembly GCA_015143295.1 of Tetracentron sinense. Lineage (NCBI taxonomy): Eukaryota > Viridiplantae > Streptophyta > Magnoliopsida > Trochodendrales > Trochodendraceae > Tetracentron > Tetracentron sinense. Next base: position 27,475,343 of record CM026561.1, read on the forward strand.
CAGTTATAATAGTCAACATCATAATTCATAATTAAAATTTACAATTAATATCTAGACAGACATAATATACCTTATTTCAAAAGGGATTTCAGTTGTGTTTCTGCAACTGAAATTTTAGTTATAAATATTACATATTTATAACCATCACATATTTATAACCCTACAAATTCTCAATTTCCTATGATAATGGGGTTCAGGATTTCACAAACCCCCAAGGGATTGGAAAAACCATTTTTTATGCTAGTGAGTTTAGTAAAACCCTTATACTAGCATAAAAGAGTTCAATTACTAACCAATTGGTTAGTAACAAATTAGTTAAGTTTATTAGGAGTATCTTTCAACCACCCAACAAATTAACTAAAAAAATATAAGTCACGTTACTAACAAATTATTTAGTAACTAATTATTTAAACTTGTTAGAGGTATCTTTCAACCATCTAACAAACTAAGTAATTAGTTATAAAGGAATCTCAACAAACTTGCGCCGTTTGTATTTCCTTTCCTTTTTAATAAAATTTTCTCGTTACCTATCAAAAAAAAAAAAGAATCTCAACAAACCAATATTCCCACACTCAAATAATATATACATTTAATTAAAATATCTTAAGAAAATTAATGTGAAAAATATCACTTTTTCCCGTTTTTGATTTTCAACTAAGATTTTGACCCACAAAAATACTGATTTTGGGAAAACTTTCTTCACGAAAGTTGTAGATCTCTCTTCGAAACGATGTACTATTGGACCAAAATCGGACTTAATGTCATAAAGTTATGACCCAAATACCGAAACTTGATAAATCTCATTTAAATTAACTCAATTCCGAAACACTAATTTTAATCTCCTAGATCTCTTATATTTTCCCTAAAATATGATATATTATTATATCATTTATTAAAATCACCCATAACATATTTAAAGAATCAAAATAATACCTGTATAAAATATTTATTCGATCTAGCATATTTTCATACACACAATTATTAATAAAAGAAGAAAAACACATTAAAATTATTATTGTGGGATCACAACACACCCTACATCTAAATTATAGAAATATTCACTTGCCTCTAGATCTGATTTCGAGAAGAAGATGAGATTGATTGCTTATGAGAGATTTGCTGCTATCCCGGATGATCCAAAACTTCGAGATCCGGTTCTCTACGAGCATTCACCGATCTCCAAACCCTACGACCATTCTCCCTCTCCTCCAAAAGTACGTATCTCAGCTTCCTAAATCAGGTTTAGCAAAAATATCACTATTAGGTTAAATAATTTTATTTATATTAAACTCTATTTAGATAATTTTAAATATACCCCCACTAAGGCCTGTTTGTTTATAACCTAGATTTAATTAATTCAACTTATTAAATTAAATCATTGGGTTAGTCCTACCCCACCAAGATTAAATTAAATTAGGGTTATTACACTTTAATATTAATTTTAGGATTTTGTTGCTTGTGGATTTGTGGGCCCGTTACATGTCCCTCTGATTCTAGTATGACAAACATTGGGTTGTGGGCCCCACCCCAATGTGTCCTTGTACTGAGATTGAGATTGTGAAGGCGAATATGTAACGAGTTGGAATTTTAATATAATAAAATTATGGGTTTATAGGTCCTTAACTAAGATTAATTAGTTAAGTGTTTGATAAATTTGTGGAAAGTAGGTTTGAAGGCGAGGAGTTTCACCTTGGGGTTGATCGTTCTTCTGAGCGCGTTGGCGGTGTTTATTTCTTATCCTGACGTCTTGAAATTCATGTAGGGAGGTAAAATTCTTTTTCCTCTCTTCTATCTTCCCTTATTTAAGTTATTTTGTATGTGGAATGTCGTGGATGATGTGTGGTATGGATGAGAAGGGTCCGAGACCATATCTATAATGGATTGAAGAGTTGGCATTACTTGTAGATGGAGCAGAGGGGTGTTACCCTCGGTTTCGGGCTTGTTAGCTTTGAAATTCGGCTCTCATGGATGATTGTGTAAAAATGAAAAAGGGTTAGAGACCTGAATTTAAGGAGGATGGATGGATGGTATGTATGAAAAGAGTAAGAGGTGTTTGGACCTTCGGGAAGCTCGGTGTGGCTCCTCCCCCGTGTGTTGTAAGGTCACTCTAGGGTGCCCTAATACTTGTGTGGATGTCGTGTAAGGTGATGAACGAATCCATCGGCCCAGACAGGTTCCCTATCGGAACCACCTTGTATGATGTAATGATCTTTGAACACTTGTAAGGTAATGGTCGGTCAATTGGCCTAGTAAAGTTCCACCTCGGAACAATCCTTGCGTGATGTGATGTTGTTTAAACATGGTATGGTGATGAAATGGTTCATTGGCCGAGTAATGTTCCCCACCGGAACATTATACGACGAACTTGGTCCACAGGTGTGAGACCCAACTGGTTCAATTATTCAAGTAGGGCTTGAATAATTAGAGATTTCCTACAGTTAGAAAACCTAACCTGTGTAAAATGTTGTCTGTGATTCCTCTTTGACCAGGTCTGGAGAGGCGGGTCTGTTGAGAGTCGGAGTTCCTTCGTGACTGACAGTCGGGAGAGTTAGGATGACATTGGGCCTATGGGCCCAGGTTTGATTGGGGTCTACAGACCCAGTGATGTATTGAGTTTACGAACTCAATGATGTTACTTTGGGGAAGCATTGTCCTGTATGCACCCAATAGAGACTGTGATGTACAAGATAGTTGCCTTGAGGGATGAGGTTCGACAAGGGCAGGTACATCCCAACAAAGGTTTTATTAAGTGATGTGATGTCAGTGCCTAGCGGGATCTGATGTCAGAGGTGTGATTCCTGGCAGAGTGTGATTTGTCAAAGGTGTTGTTTCTGACAGAGTATGATATGTCAGAGGTGTTGTTTCTGACAGAGTGTGATATGGCAGAGGTATTGTTTCTGACAGAGTGATATGTCAGAGGTGTTGTTTCTGATAGAGTGTGATATGGCATAGGTGTTGTTTTTGACATATTGTGATATGTCAGAGGTGTTGTTTCTGACAAAGTGATATGTCAGAGGTATTTTTCCTGACAGAGTGTGATATGTTAGAGGTGTTGTTCATGGCAGTCATCGGGTGAAGGCCCGGGTTATGTGTGGAATAATACTTAGAGATCCTCTTTGGCGAGGTGTGTGACTGATCGTCGGGGTGGATGGAGTGTTACCCAGAGATTCTCTTTAGCGAGGTGCGTGACTGATCGTCGGGAGTGGTAGATTAATATCCATGGTTCCTCTTTGGCGAGGTGCGTGACTGATCGTTGAGAGTGGGTGGAGTGTTATTCAGTGATTCTCTCTGATTAGGTCAGGAGAATGAATGTTGGCTTAAGGGGTGGTGAGTCTAGGGACTCAAGATTGTACGAAGCCTAAGGATTCAAGGTTCGATTTCATTTGATGTAAGCCGGATGATCTCGATAGTTATCATGGTGGTGTGGGATGTCATGGTAATGGAGTTGTAGATGATAACAGATTCTGGAATGGATAATGAGTCTGCGGACTCAAGAATAGAACGATAATTTGTGATCAAGGACGGGGATTGAGTGAACTTGGTAATTGGAGGTGGTGAACCTTGGGATAGGGTGAAATAGCCCTGAGTGACCTTGGGTCACGGATTACGATATTATATATTATTATAATATAAGAATTGTACTGGAATACTATATCGTTATTGATGATTGTGACTAGGTGGAAAATAACCTAGATGGATTGTGGATTTTGCTCGGCTCTAGCTCACTCTTTCCAATTTATGTCTTCAAATTCTGAAGCGGTTACCGATTCGCAAGGAGCTACGCTTGATAGAGTTTGGAAAGTGTACCGGTGCAATTGTGGCGCCTAAAGCTTTGGTTACTGTAGCCAGTGAGGTAATGCATTTGCTTATAATGAGTTATTGTGATGACCGGTTTTTATTGCTTATGTAAACTCATAAGAAAAGTTCAAAATTCCCGCATTTTTGCGGGTAAAGTCTTCCGCACGCGTGGTTATGGCGAACGGGCACGCATCTCGGAATATGATTCCTTAGGCGCGGGTTCCATGGTTTAAAATATCGATACGTATCGACCGATACGGGCCGATACGTATCCTATTGGGAGCTACCCGATACATTGGTATGTTGGAAAAAAAAATCACTGTATCGGGCCGATACAGGCCTGATACACTCGATATGGGGATTTTTTATTTAATTTTTTTCTCCTTCCATTTACACTAGGATCCACAATACATACCCGATACACACAACATATTTACATAATATATTATTTAAGTAAATGATTTTAACTTGATTTTACTTTAAATACTAATATGTAAATAAGGTTTTCCCTTGGTTATGATGCCCCAGCCTAGCCCTAAGAGCAACTGGTTATGATACCCTAGCCAAACCCTACTTATCAGGAGCCACTGGTTATGATGCTCAGTACCAATCTTCGACTAACAGTTATGGACAAATCATTACTCAGCAACAAGCATATGTACAAATGTATCTGGGCATGTACCGCACGATGATGACTTCGACACAGTGGTGTCATGATGTCTGGATCACTTATAATGTATCACTCTACTCAATTCTTGATCCCACAATGATAGAGTATGAGCCGTCACGAAGCTTAATGTGGTATTGAGCTTCTATCATGTATGTAATTTGATTTGTGAATACAAGGGTCTATGTATTTTCATATTTTGATTTATGAATGCAAGTGAGCTTCTATCACTTGGTTAAATAACTATGGTTTATATTTTCATACATATTTATCAGCGCGCACGCCTTTTTTAACTTATAAAGTTGTTAACTCTCATATGTATGATTATAAATGTAGTTGGGGGCCTTTATTTAGTTTGTTTTTAGCTTACATTTGCATTAAAAGAAGTTTTATGCAAAGTATCCAAGTTTTTCCTTGCGTATCCAAGCTTTTTTTAGCGTATCTTGAATTTTTCTGTTGTATCCAACTGATATAGTACAAATACGCCGATACGTATCCTATTTTGGACTTACTGATACGGCGACTGATACCGATATCCATAGCGGGTTCGGGGCGTTACAATATATGGCTACCAATCCCCTTAGTTCTATTGTGACAATTTTTTATTTTTTATTTTTTATCATCTATCTAGTGTTATTATTTTTTCCTATAAAGTAAATGAAAGGTGAGCTCATGCCTTGCTTAAGGGAAATTCCCTTCTAGTGAATCGATCTAAATACAATACTAATCTTAGTTCGTGTAAATTTAAGTCATATATTTTTATATTTCTTTTTTTTTCAAATTTTCTATGTAAAAAATTGATTTTGGAACTTTTTTTATGTGCTCGTTCACTTACAACCACACCATCTGAGCTATATGGAATGGTCGAAAATCGCCACTTCTACTTATAGGCCATTTACCCTAGGCTGCACATTGCTCTTGGCTGCATTTTCCACTTTCGTCCGTCTTGTCAATAACTGCCTCTTGCTCTCGACTTCATACGCAGTACGTTTGCATTGATATTTTATTTAGTTAATTCAGTTGATACTCTGAAAATTAAAGTTTAGTATTATTTTAGAATAACAATATTAATTTTAGGATTTTGTTGCTTCAATATTAATTTTAAGATTTTGTTGCTTGTAAACTCGTGGGTCCGTACAAATCCCACTCTTTCTAGAACGCCAAACAGTAGGGTCCCAAAGTGTTTGTCATTGTGCCGAGATTGTGGGGGGCGTATATGACTAGCAATCCCCTTTGTTTTATTAAGGTATAGTTTTTTCATATCATTGATCTAGTGTTTGTATTTAAATTATTGTGTAAATCAATGTCGAGTAGATGTCTTGTTAAAGGAAATTCCCTTCTAGTGACACGTTCTGAATACAAAGTCCTTTGATCTTGTAGTTTTGCTTATGAGCCATTAACCCTAGGCTGAACGTTGCTCTCGACTGCCCTTTAACTTTCGTTTGTGCCGCTTTCGACGACTGCCTTCCAATCTTGGATTCATTCCCGATAAGTTTATTATAATTAGAATAATGCAATGCTGTTTTCTGTTAGTTAATCGTTTCGTAATACAATTGATAATCTTAAAATTTTATGTTCAATCTAACTTTAGAATTGAATGTTTAACTTTAGGATTTCATTGCTTATAGATTATTAAAGTCATACATGTCCCAATGTTTCCAGCAGGGTTGCACAAAGCCCGATCAGCCCGTTGGTGCGACTCGGCTTGGCTCGGCCCGAGATCGGCCTGAATTTTAGGATCAAACGGGCCTAGCCAAGCCTAAAAAAAGCCCGAAAACTCAATCAAGCCGAGCTCGGGCCAACCCTTGTGCGGCATAGCCGGGCTCGATTGAGGTTCTGTTTGGCTAAAATATATTAAAAAAAATATATATATTATTTATATATATCATTATTATATATATAAATAATAAAAACTAATATTATTTTTTTTAAAAAAAGGATTCAAGCCGAACTCGAGCCGAGCCGAGCCCGGCTCGAGCTAGAATCAATTCGGGCCGAGCCAAGCTTCGAGCCACGATTCTGAATTCGGGCCGAGCTTCGGGCCGCGCTTTCAAGCTTCATTTCGGGTCAAGTCGGGCTTTGGGCCTCCATCAAATCCTTTCAAGACGAGCCGAGCCGAGCCGGGCTTGGCCAAGCCCGGCCCGAATACAGCCCTGACTTCCAGTATGACAAATATTAGGGTGTGGGCCCCACTACAAAGTGTTTGTCTTTGTGTCGAGATTGTGGGGACGTATATGGGTAGCAATCTGCTTAGTTTTATTACAACATATTTCTTTTTATCTTTTATCTAGTGTTAGTATTTTGTGTAACGACTTAAACAATTGTAAGTAGATGTTTTTTTTATTGGAAATTCCATTCTAGTGACTTAATCCAAATACTACATCGTCTTAGTTCTTATAGTTTTAAGTCTGATTTTTTTTATTATTTCTTCTATATTTTCTATTTAAGAAACTAATTTTGGAACTTTTTTCTATGTACTCCATTATTATACAATTACACGATGTGAGTTATATGTAATGGGGCGGGAACCGCGACTTCTACAAATGGGCCATTAAATCTAAGTTGCAAGTTGGGTCTCAACTGCCTTTCACCTACCATCTAGGTTGTTCTCGATGTTTGCCTTTCGCTCTTGGCTTCATTCCCGATAAGTTATTGTTTAGAATATTGTAGTGCTATTTTATGCTAGTTAATCGTATCATAATACAGTTTATAATCTAAAATTTTAAAGTTTAGTCATACTTTAGAATAAAAATATTAATTTTAGGATTTTGTTGCGTGTGGATTTATGGACCTGTACACGTCTCTTTGTTTCTAGTATGACAAATATTGGGGTGTGGGCCCCACCCCAATGTATCCGTGTGTCGAGATTGTGGGGGCATAAATGGCTACCAATCCCTTAGTGCTATTGTGACATTTTTTTTTCGTCATTTATCTAATATTATTATTTGCTTAAAAAGTAAATCAATGGTGAGCTCATGCCTTGCTTAAGGGAAATTCCCTTCTAATGAATCGATCTAAATACAATTCTCTTCTTAGTTCTTGTAAATTTAAGTCACACATATACATATATATATATATATAATATTCTATGTAAAATACTAATTTTGGAGCTTTTTTTATGTGCTCGTTCATTTACAACTACACCGTCTGAGCTATATGGAACGGTCGAAAATTGCCACTTCTGCTTATGGGCCATTAACCCTAGGCTGCATGTTGCTCTCGACTGCTTTTTCTACTTTCGTCTGTATTGTCAATGACTTCCTCTTGCTCTTGATTTCATACGCGGTACGTTTATCTTCATTATAATATTGCAGTGATATTTTATTTAGGTAATTTTATCGTAGTATAGTTGATAGTTTAAATTTTTAAAGTTTATTCTTACTTTAGAATAACCATACTAATTTTAGGATTTTGTTGCTTTTAGACTCGTAGGGCTGTACACGTCCCACTCTTTCCAGACCTTCAAACATTAGGGGTTGGGCCCCACTCCAAAGTATTTGTCCTTGTGCTGAGATTGTGGTGGCATATATGGCTAGCATTCCCCTTAGTTTTATTAAGACATACTTTTTTGTTATAATTTATCTAGTGTTTGTATTTAGATTACTGTGTAAATCAATTAAGTTTATCGTAATTAGAATATTACAATTCTGTTTTCTGTTCGTTATTCGTTTCGTAATACAATTGATAACTTAAAATTTTAAGTTTAGTCTTACTTTAGAATAGAATGTTTAATTTTAGGATTTCGTTGCTTGTAGACTATTCAAGTCGTACACGTCCCAATGTTTCCAGTACGACAAATATTGGAGTGTGGGCCCCACCCAAAAGTGTTTATCTTTATGCGGAGATTGTGGGGGCATATTAGGCTAGCAATTTGCTTACTTTTTTTATAGCATATTTCTTTTTATCATTTATCTAGTGTTACTATTTAGCGTAACGACTTAAACAATTGTAAGTAGATGTTCTTCTTATTGGAAATTCGTTCTAGTGATTTAATCCAGATACCACATCCTTTTAGCTCGTATAGTTTTAATTCTGATTTTTTATATTATTTCTTCTAAATTTTCTATTTAAGAAGGTAAGGTTTGAATGATACAACTACACGATGTGAGTTATATAGAAGGGGGCGGGAACCGCGACTTCTACAAATGGCCATTAAACATAAGTTGCAAGTTGAGTCTCAATGCCCTTCACCTATCATCTATGTTGTTCTGGATGTCTGCCTTTCGCTCTTGGCTTCATTCCGAGTAAGTTTATTCTTTAGAATATTGTAGTGTTATTTTATGCTAGTTAATCGTATCATAATATAGTTTGTAATCTATAAATTTAAAGTTTAGTCATACTTTAGAATAAAATATTAATTTTAGGATTTTGTTGCTAGTGGATTTGTGGACCCGTACATGTCCCTCTGTTTCTAATATGACAAACATTGGGGTGTGGGCCCCACCCCAATGTATCCTTGTGCCGAAATTGTGAGGGGTATATAGCCACCAATCCCCTTAGTTCTATTGTCACATTTTTTTTTGTTTTAATCATTTATCTAGTGTTATTATTTGCTTAAGAAGTAAATCTATGGTGAGTTCATGTCTTGCTTAAGGGAAATTCCCTTCTAGTGAATCGATCTAAATACAATACTCTTCTTAGTTCTTGTAAATTTAAGCCCTATATTTTTAAATTTCTTTTTTTTTTAAAGAAAAATTTCTATGTAAAAAACGGATTTCGGAACTTTGTTTATGTGCTCGTTCATTTACAACCACACCGTCTGAGCTATATGGAACGGTCGAAAATCACCACTTCTGCTTATGGGCCATTTACCCTAGGCTGCACGTTGCTCTCGACTGCTTTTTCTACTTTCGTCCGTGTCAATAACTGCCTCTTGCTCTCTCGACTTCATACGCGATACGTTTATCTTAATTATAATATTGCAGTGATATTTTATTTAGTTAATTTTATCGTAATATAGTTGATACTCGGAAAATTTAAAGTTTAGTATTATTTTAGAATAGCAATATTAATTTTGGGATTTTGTTGCTTGTAGACTCGTGGGGCCGTACACATCCCACTCTTTCTAGAACGTCAAACATTAGGGTGTGGGCTCTACCCCAAAGTGTTTGTCATTGTGCCGAGATTGTGGGGGCGTATATGTCTAAAAATCCCATTTGTTTTATTAAGGCATAGTTTTTTCTTATCATTTATCTAGTGTTTGGATTTAAATTATTGTGTAAATTAATGGTGAGTAGATGTCTTGCTTGGAAATTTTCTTAAGGGCCATTAACCCTAGACTGAACGTTGCTCTCGACTGCCCGTCACATTTCGTCTGTGCTGCTGTCGATGGCTGCCTTCCGATCTTGGCTTCATTCGCGGTAAGTTTATCGTAATTAGAATAATTCAATGCTGTTTTCTGTTAGTTAATCGTTTCGTAATACATTTGATAATCTTAATATTTTATGTTTAGTTATACTTTAGACCTGAATGTTTAATTTTAGGATTTCGTTGCTTGTAGACTATTAAAGCCGTACACGTCCCAATATTTCCAGTACGACAAATATTAGGGTGTGGGCCCCACCACAAAGTATTTGTCTTTGTGCCGAGATTGTGGTGACGTATATGGGTAGCAATCTGTATAGTTTTAATATAGCATATTTCTTTTTATCTTTTATCTAGTGTTAGTATTTGGCGTAACGAGTTAAACAATTGTAAGTAGATGTTTTTCTTATTGGAAATTTCATTCTAGTGACTTAATCCAAATACTACATCGTCTTAGTTCTTATAGTTTTAAGTTTGATTTTATATATTCTTTCTTCTAAATTTTCTATTTAAGAAACTAATTTTTGAACTTTTTTCTATGTACTCCATTATTATACAACTACACAGTGTGAGTTATATGAAATGGGGCTGGAACCTCGACTTCTACAAATGGGCCATTCATCCTAAGTTGCAAGTTGGGTCTCAACTGGCTTTCACCTATCATCTATTTGTTCTCGATGTCTGCCTTTCGCTCTTGGCTTCATTCCCGATAAGTTTGTTGTTTAGAATATTGTAGTGCTATTTTATGCTAGTACAGTTTATATTCTATAAATTTAAAGTTTAGTTATACTTTAGATTAAAAATATTAATTTTAAGTTTTTGTTGCCTGTGGATTTTTGGACCCGTACACGTCCCTCTGATTCTAGTATGACAAACATTGGGGTGTGGGCCCCACCCCAATGTATCCTTGTGCCAAGATTGTGAGGGCGTATATAGCCACCAATCCCCTTAGTTCTATTGTGACATACTTTTTTTTTTTCATCATTTATTTGGTGTTATTATTTGCTTAAGTAAATCAATGGTGAGTTCATGTCTTGCAGAAGGGAAATTCCCTTCTAATGAATCGATCTAAATACAATACTCTTCTTAATTCTTGGAAATTTAAGTATTATAAGTATATGTATATATATATATATAGATAATTTTTTTTTTTTAAATTTAATTTTTTATGTAAAAAATTGATTTTGGAACATTTTTTATGTTGTCGTTCATTTACAGCTACATCGTCTGAGCTACAGAACGGTCGAAAATCGCCACTTCTGCTTATGGGCTATTAACCCTAGGCTGCACGTTGCTCTCGGCTACTTTTTCTACTTCCATCTGTGTTGTTGTCAATGACTTCCCATTACTCTCGACTTCAAACGCGGTCCGTTTATATTAATTATAATATTGTTGTGATATTTTATTTAGTTAAGTTTATCGTAATACATTTGATACTCTAAAAATTTAAAGTATAGTGTTACTTTAGAATAACAATATTAATTTTAGGATTTTGTTGCTTGTAGACTTGTAGGACCATGCACATCCCACTCTTTCCAGATCATCAAACATTAGTGTGTGGGCCCCACCCCAAAGTGTTTGTCCTTGGGCCGAGATTGTGCGGGCGTATATGGCTAGCCAATCCCCTTTATTTTTATTACGTCATACTTTTTTGTTATGATTTACTTAGTGTTTGTATTTAGATTACTGTGTAAATCAATGGTGAGTAAAGGTTTTCCTTAAAGGAAATTTCCTTCTAGTGACCTGATCTGAATTCAATCCTCTTCTTTGTTCTCATAGTTTTGCTTATTGGCCATTAACCCTAGACTGCACGTTGCTCTCGACTCTCCTTCAACTTTCGTCTGTGCTGTTATCGATGACTGCGTTCCGATCTTGGCTGCATTCTAGTTAAGTTTATCGTAATTAGAATAGTACAATGTTGTTTTCTGTTAGTTATTCGTTTCGTACTACAATTGAAATCTTAAAATTTTAAGTTTAGTCTTACTTTAGAACAGAATGTTAAATTTTAGGATTTCGTTGCTTGTAAACTATTAAAGTCGTACACGTCGCAATGTTTCCAGTACAACAAATATTGGAGTGTCCCCCCCCGAAAGTGTTTGTCTTTGTGCGGAGTTTGTGGGGATGTATATGGGTAGCAATCTGCTTAGTTTTATTATAGCATATTTCTTTTTTATCTTTTATCTAGTGTTTGTATTTTGGGTAACGACTTAAATAATTATAAGTAGATGTTTTTCTTATTGGAAATTCCTTTCTAGTGACTTAATCTAAACACTACATCGTCTTTGTTCTTATAGTTGTAAGTCTGATTTTTTACATTATTTCTTCTAAATTTTCTGTTTAAGAAACTAATTTTTGAACTTTTTTCTATGTACTCCATTATTATAAAAGTACACACTGTGAGTAATATTGAATGGGGCGGGAACCATGACTTCTACAATTGGACCATTAAAAATAAGTTGTAAGTTGGGTCTCGACTACCCTTCACTTATCATCTATGATGTTCTTGATGTCTAGCTTTCGCTCTCGGCTTCATTCTTGGCAAGTTTATTGTTTAGAATATTGTAGTGCTATTTTATGCTAGTTATTTGTATCATAATACTATTTATAATCTAAAAATTTAAAGTTTAGTCATAGTTTTGGATGAAAATATTAATTTTAGGTTTTTGTTGCTTGTGGATTTGTGGGCCTGTACATGTCCCTCTGTTTCTAGTATGACAAACATTGGGTTGTGGGCCCCACCCCAATGTATCCTTGTCCCGAGATTGTTAGGGCGTGTAGCCACCAATCCCCTTAGTTCTATTTCGACATTCTTTTTTTTTTAATCATTTATCTAGTGTTATTATTTGCTTAAGAAGTAAATCAATGGTGTGTTCATGTCTTGCTTAAGGGAAATTCCCTTTAAGTGAATCGATCTAAATACAATACTCTTCTTAGTTCTTGTAAATTTAAGTCTTATATTTTTATTTTTCTTGTTTTTAAAAAAAATTTCTATGTAAAAAACTGATTTGGATCTTTTTTTACGTGCTTGTTCATTTACAACTATACCGTTTGAGTTATATGGAATGGTCGAAAATCGCCATTTCTGCTTAAGGGCTATTAACCCACATAAATATTACAAATCGTACTAAAAAAATGAGAAAGAACAGAGAGAGAGAGAGAGAGAGAGAGAGAGAGAGAGTTGACGTGGCCTTTTTTTTCGATGATGGTCTTCTTCCCTTCTACGGTCTTCCTCTCCTTAGTCGTACTTTAGAATAAAAATTTTAATTTTAGGGTTTTGTTGCTTGTGGATTTGTGGGCCCGTACACGTCCCTCTGTTTCTAGTATGACAAACGTTGGGTTGTGGGGCCCACCCCAATGTATCCTTGTGTCGAGATTGTGAGGCGTATAGCCACCAATCCCCTTAGTTCTATTGTGACATTTTTTTTATTTTTAATCATTTATCTAGTGTTATTATTTGCTTAAGAAGTAAATCAATGGTGAGTTCATGTCTTGCTTAAGGGAAATTCCCGTCTAGTGAATCGATCTAAATACAATACTCTTCTTAGTTCTTGTAAATTTAAGTCATATTTTTATATTTCTTTTTTTTAAAAAAAATTTCTCTGTAAAAAACGGATTTTGGAACTTTTTTTATATGCTCGTTCATTTACAACTTCACCGTCTCAGCTATATGGAACGGTCGAAAATCGCCACTTCTGCTTATGGGCCATTAACCCTAGGCTGCACGTTGCTCTCGACTACTCTTTCTACTTTCGTCCGTGTTGTTGTCAATAACTGCCTCTTACTCTCTCGACTTCATACACGGTACTTTTATCTTAACTATAATATTGCAGTGATGCTTTATTTAGTTAATTTTATCGTAACACATTTAATAATCTAAAAATTTTAAGTTTAGTGTTATTTTAGAATAACAATATTAATTTTAGGATTATGGTGCTTGTAGACTCGTGGGGCCGTACACGTCACACTGTTTCCAGAACGACAAACATTGGGGTGTGGGCCCCACCCAAACTGTTTGTCCTTGTGCCGAGATTGTGGGGGCGTATATGACTAGCAATGCCCTTTGTTTTATTAAGGCATACTTTATTCTTATCATTTATCTAGTGTTTGTATTTAGATTACTGTGTAAATCAATGGTCAGTAGATGTCTTGCTTAAAGGAAATTCCCTTATAGTGACACGATTTGAATACAATCCTCTTCTATGTTCTTGCAGTTGTACTTATGGGCCATTAATCCTAGACTGAACGTTGCTCTTGACTGCCCTTCAACTTTCGTGTGTGCTGCTGTCGATGACTGCCTTCCGATCTCGGATTTATTCCAAATAAGTTTATCGTAATTAGAATAATGCAATGTTGTTTTCTATTAGTTAATTGTTTCGTAATACCGTTGATAATCTTAAAAGTTTGTGATTAATCTTACTTTAGAACGGAATGTTTAATTTTAGGATTTCGTTGCTTGTAGACTATTAAAGCCGTACAATCCCAATGTTTCCGGTACGACAAATATTAGGGTGTGGGCCCCACCACAAAGTGTTTGTCTTTGTGTCGAGATTGTGGGGACGTATATGGGTAGCAATCTGCTTAGTTTTATTATAGCATATCTCTTTTCATCTTTTATCTAGTGTTAGTATTTTGCGTAACGACTTAAACAATTGTAAGTAGATGTTTTTCTTATTGGAAATTCCATTTTAGTGACTTAATCCAAATACTACATCGTCTTAGTTCTTATAGTTTTAAGTCTGATTTTTTATATTATTTCTTCTAAATTTTCTATTTAAAAAACTAATTTTTGAACTTTTTTCTATGTAGTCTATCATTATACAACTACACCATGTGAGTTATATAGAATGGGACGGGAACCGCGACTTCTACAAATGGGCCATTAAACCTAAGTTGCAAGTTGCTCTCAGCTGTCCTTCACCTATCATCTATATTGTTCTCAATGATTGTCTTTCGCTCTCGGCTTCATTCTTGGTATGTTTATTGTAATTAGAATATTGCAGTGCTATTTTATGCTAGTTAATCGTATCTTAATATAATTTATAATCTAAAAATTTAAAGTTTAGTCATATTTTAGAATAAAAATATTAATTTAAAGATTTTGTTGCTTGTGGATATTTGGACCCGTACATGTCCCTCTATTTCTAGTATGACAAACATTGGGGTGTGGGCCCCACCCCAATGTATCCTTGTGCCGAGATTGTGAGGGCGTATATGGCCCCCTAATCCTCTATTGTGACATTCTCTTTTTTAACATTTATTTAGTGTTATTATTGAGTTAAGAAGTAAATGAATGGTGTGTTCATGTCTTGCTTACAGGAGATTCCCTTCTAGTAAATTGATCTAAATACAATACCTTTTTTAGTTCTTGTAAATTTAAATCATATATATATATAATTTTCTATGTAAAAAAACTGATTCTGGAACTTTTTTTGTGTGATCGTTCACTTACAACCATATCGTTTGAGCTATATGGAACGGTCGAAAATCGCCACTTCTGCTTATGGGCCATTAATCCTAGGCTGCACGTTGCACTCGGCTGTTTTTTCTCCTTTCGTCCGTGTTGTCAATAACTGCCTCTTGCTCTCTCGACTTCATACGCGGTACGTTCATCTTAACTATAATATTGCAGTGATATTTTATTTAGTTAATTTTATCGTAATACAGTTGAGAATCTGAAAATTTATAGTTTAGTCTTATTTTAGAATAAGAATATTAATTTTAGGAATTTGTTGCTTGTAGACTCATGGGCCCGTACACATCCCACTGTTTCTAGAACGTCAAACATTAGGGTGTGGGTTCTACCCCAAAGTGTTTGTCATTGTGCCGAGATTGTGGGGGCGTATATGACTAGCAATGCCCTTTGTTTTATTAAGGCATACTTTATTCTTATCATTTATCTAGTGTTTGTATTTAGATTACTGTGTAAATCAATGGTCAGTAGATGTCTTGCTTAAAGGAAATTCCCTTATAGTGACACGATTTGAATACAATCCTCTTCTATGTTCTTGCAGTTGTATTTATGGGCCATTAATCCTAGACTGAATGTTGCTCTTGACTGCCCTTCAACTTTCGTGTGTGCTGCTGTCGATGACTGCCTTCCGATCTCGGATTTATTCCAAATAAGTTTATCGTAATTAGAATAATGCAATGTTGTTTTCTATTAGTTAATTGTTTCGTAATACCGTTGATAATCTTAAAAGTTTGTGTTTAATCTTACTTTAGAACGGAATGTTTAATTTTAGGATTTCGTTGCTTGTAGACTATTAAAGCCGTACAGTCCCAATGTTTCCGGTACGACAAATATTAGGGTGTGGGCCCCACCACAAAGTGCTTGTCTTTGTGTCGAGATTGTGGGGACGTATATGGGTAGCAATCTGCTTAGTTTTATTATAGCATATCTCTTTTCATCTTTTATCTAGTGTTAGTATTTTGCGTAACGACTTAAACAATTGTAAGTAGATGTTTTTCTTATTGGAAATTCCATTTTAGTGACTTAATCCAAATACTACATCGTCTTAGTTCTTATAGTTTTAAGTCTGATTTTATATTATTTCTTCTAAATTTTCTATTTAAGAAACTAATTTTTGAACTTTTTTCTATGTACTCTATCATTATACAATTACACCATGTGAGTTATATAGAATGGGGCGGGAACCGCGACTTCTACAAATGGGCCATTAAACCGAAGTTGCAAGTTGCTCTCAGCTGTCCTTCACCTATCATCTATGATGTTCTCGATGATTGTCTTTCGCTCTCGGCTTCATTCTCGGTAAGTTTATTGTAATTAAAATATTGCAGTGCTATTTTATGCTAATTAATCGTATCATAATACAATTTATAATCTAAAAATTTAAAGTTTAGTCATATTTTAGAATAAAAATATTAATTTTAGGATTTTGTTGCTAGTGGATATTTGGACCCATACACGTCCCTCTATTTCTAGTATGACAAACTTTGGGGTGTAGGCCCCACCCCAATGTATCCTTGTGCCGAGATTGTGAGGGCGTATATGGCCACTAATCCCCTTAGTTTTATTGTGACATTTTCCTTTTTAACATTTATCTAGTGTTATTATTTGGTTAAGAAGTAAATCAATGGTGAGTTCATGTCTTGCTTAAGGGAGATTCCCTTCTAGTGAATCGATTTCAATACAATACTTTTTTTAGTTCTTGTAAATTTAAGTCATATATATATATATATATATATATATATATATATATATGTATGTATATATAATTTTCTGTGTAAAAAAACTGATTTCGGAACTTTTTTTGTGTGCTTGTTCATTTACAACCACATCGTCTGAGCTATATGGAATGGTCGAAAATCGCCATTTCTGGTTATGGGCCATTAACCCTAGGCTGCACGTTCCTCTCGGCTACTTTTCTACTTTCGTCCGTTTTGTCAATAACTGCCTCTTGCTCTCTCGACTTATACGCGGTACGTTTATCTTAATTATAATATTGCAGTGATATTTTATTTAGTTAATTTTATCGTAATATAGTTAATACTCTGAAAATTTATAGTTTAGTCTTATTTTAGAATAACAATATTAATTTTAGGATTTTGTTGCTTGTAGACTCGTGGGGCCGTACACATCCCACTATTCCTAGAACATCAAACATTAGGGTGTGGGTTCCACCCCAAAATGTTTGTCATTTTGCCGAGATTGTGGTGGCGTATATGGCTAGCAATCCCCTTTGTTTTATTAAGAATACTTTTTTCGTATCATTTATCTAGTGTTTGTATTTAGATTAATGTGTAATTCAATGGTGAGTGGATGTCTTGCTTAATTTGGATTTTTAATATTATTTCTTCTAAATTTTCTATTTAAGAAGGTTATACAACTACACTATGTGAGTTATATAGAATGGGGCGGGAACCGCGACTTCTACAAATGGGCCATTAAACCTAAGTTGCAAGTTGCTCTCAGCTGCCCTTCACCTATCATTTATGCTGTTCTCGATGACTGTCTGTCGCTCTCGGCTTCATTCTCGGTATGTTTATTGTAATTAGAATATTGCAGTGCTATTTTATGCTAGTTAATCGTATCATAATACAATTTATATTCTAAAAATTTAAAGTTTAGTCATATTTTAGAATTAAAATATTAATTTTAGGATTTTGTTACTTGTTGATTTTTGGGCACATACATGTCCCTCTATTTCCAGTATGGTGCATTGGGGTGTTAGCCCCACCCCAATGTATCCTTGTGCCGAGATTGTGGGGGCATATATGGCTACCAATCCCCTTAGTTCTATTGTGACATTTTTTTTTTTTTTAAATCATTTATCTAGTGTTATTATTTGCTTAGGAAGTAAATCAATAGTGAGTACATGTCTTGCTTAATGGAAATTCCCTTCTAGTGGATCAATCTAGATACACTACTGTTCTTAGTACTTAGTCATTTAAGTATTATGTTTTTATATTCCTTATTTATTAGAAATTTTCTATGTGAAAAACTGATTTTGGAACCTTTTTTATGTGCTCCTTCATTTGCAACTACACCATGTGAGCTATATGGAACGGTCGGAAATCGCTACTTCTGCTTATGGGCCATTAACCCTAGGTTGCACGTTGCTCTCGGTTGCTTTTTCTACTTTCGTCTGTGTTGTTACGAATGAGTGCCTTTTGCTGTCGACTTCGTACGCGGTAACTTTATCGTAATTATAATATTGCAGTGCTATTTTATTTAGTTAGTTGTATCGTAATACAGTTGATACTCTAAAAATTTAAAGTTTAGTGTTACTTTAGAATAAAAATATTAATTTTAGGATTTTGTTATTTGTAGACTCGTGGGGCCGTACACGTCCCACTGTTTCCAGAACGACAAACATTAGGGTATGGGCCCCAACACAAAGTGTTTGTCCTTGTGTCGAGATTGTGGGGGCATATATGGCTAGCAATCCTCTTAGTTTTATTAAGACATACTTTTTTTTATCATTTATCTAGTGTTTGTATTTAGATTACTCTGTAAATCAATGCTGAGTAGATGCCTTGCTTAAGGGAAATTCCCTTCTTGTGACACGTTCTAAATACAGTCATTTTCTTTGTTCTTGCAGTTTTGCTTATGGGCCATTAACCCTAGACTGCACGTTGCTCTCGACTGCCCTTCAACTTTCGTCTATGCTGCTGTCGATGACTGGCTTCCAATCTCGGCTTCATTCCCGGTAAGTTTATCGTAATTAGAATATTGCAATGATGTTATCTGTGAGTTAATCGTTTCGTAATACAGTTGATAATCTTAAAATTATCAGTTTAGTCTTACTTTATAACAAAATGTTTAATTTTAGGATTTCGTTGGTTGTAGACAATTAAAGCCGTACACATCCCAATGTTTCCAGTACGACAAATATTGAGGTGTGGGCCCCAGCCCAAAGTGTTTGTCTTTGTGCCGAGATTTTGGTGGCATATATGATTTGCAATTTCCTAAGTTTTATCGTGACATTCTTTTTTTTTATTCATTATACTAGTGTTGTTATTTGCTTTGGAAGTAAATCAATGGTGACTACATGACTTGCTTAAGGGAAATTTCTTCTAGTGAATCGATCTAAATACAACTCTTTTTAGTTCTTGTACATTTAAGTCTTATACTTTTATATTCCTTTTCTCTTCAAAATTTTCTATGTAAAAAACTGTTTTTGTAACTTTTTTTTTATGTGCTTTTCATGAACAACTACACCTTGTGAGCTCTATGCAACGGTCGGGAATCGCCACTTCTGCTTACAGGCCATTAACCCTAGGCTGCACGTTGCTCTCGGTTGCTTTTTCTACTATCGTTTGTGCTGTTGTCAATGATAGCCTCGCTCTCGACTTCATACGTGGTTAGTTTATCGTAATTATAATATTACAGTGTTATTTTATTTAGTTAATTGTATCGTAATACAATTGGTACTCTGAAAATTTAAAGTTTAGTCTTACTTTAGAATAAAAATATTAATTTTAGGATTTTGTTGCTTGTAGACTCGTGAGGCCGTACACGTTCCACAATTTCCAGAACGATAAACATTAAGGTGTGGGCCCCACCCCAAAGTGTTTGTCCTTGTGCTAAGATTGTGAGGGCGTATATGACTAGCAATCCCCTTAGTTTTATTATGACATACTTTTGTTTTATCATTTATCTAGTGTGTGTATTTAGATTAGTGTGTCAATCAATGGTGAGTAGATGTCTTTGTTTAGGGAAATTCCCTTTAGTGACATAATTTGAATATAGTCCTCTTCTTTGTTCTTGCAGTTTTTCTTATGGGTTATTAACCCTAGACAACACGTTGCTCTCGACTGCCCTTCAACTTTTGTCTATGCTGTTGTGGATGACTTCGATCTTGGCTTCATTCCTGGTAAGTTTTTCGTAATTAGAATATTGCAATCCTGTTTTCTAAAGTTAATCGTTTCGTAATACAGTTGATAATCTTATAATAGAAAGTTTTGTCTTTAGAACAAAATGATTAATTTTAGGACTTTGTTGCTTGTAGACTATTAAAGCCGTACACGTCTCAATGTTTCGAGTATGACAAATATTGGGGTGTGGGCCTCACCCTAAAGTGTTTGTCTTTGTGCCGAGATTGTGGGGTCGTATATGGCTAGCAATCTGGTTTGTTTTATTATAGCATATTTATTTTTATGCAATCTGGTTAGTTTTATCTAGTGTTAGTATTTAGCGTAACGACTTAAACAATTGTAAGTAGATCTTCTTATTGGAAATTCCATTCTAGTGACTTAATCCAAATACTACATCATCTTAGTTGTTATAGTTTTAAATCTGATTTTTTATATTATTTCTTCTAAATTTTCTATTTAAGAAACTAATTTTTGAACATTTTTCTATGTACTCCATCATTGTATAACTACACCAGATGAGTCATAAGGAATGGGGTGGGAACCGTGACTTCTACAAATGGGCCTTTAAACCTAAGTTGCAAGTTGCTCTTAGCTGCCCTTTACCTATCATATTTGATGTTCTCGATGAATGCCTTTCGCTCTTGGCTTAATTGCCTGTAAGTTTATTGTAATTAAAATATTGCAGTGCTATTTGATCATAGTTAATCGTATCATAATGCATTTTATAATCTAAAAATTTGAAGTTTAGTCATACTTTCGAATAAAAATATTAGTTTTAGGATTTTGTTGCTTGTAGATTTGTGGCCCCGTACACGTCCCTCTGTTTCTAGTATGACAAACATTGGGGTGTAGGCCCCAACCCAATGTATGCTTGTGCCGAGATTGTGGAGGCGTATATGGCTACCAATCCCCGTAGTTTTATTGTTACATTTTTTTTTATCATTTAACTAGTGTTATTATTTGCTAAGGAAGTAAATCAATGATGAGTACATGTCTTGCTTAAGTGAAATTCCCTTATACTGAATTTCAGTTAGTTCATGTTCATTTCAGTCTTATATTTTTATATTTATTCTTTCTTCAAAATTTTCTATGTAAAAAACTAATTTTTGAACTTTTTTTATTTGCTCCTTCATTTACCACTACACCATGTGAGCTATATGGAACGGTCGAGAGTAGCCACTTCTGCTTATGGTCCATTAACCCTAGGCTGTACTTTGCTCTCGGCTGCTTTTTCTACTTTCGTTTGTGCTGTTGTCAATGACTGCCTCTTGCTCTCGACTTCATACACGGTAAGTTTTTATTGTAATTATAATATTGCAGTGCTATTTTATTTAGTTAATTTCCTCGTCATACACAATTTTAAAGTTTAGTCTTACTTTAGAATAAATATATTAATTTTAAGATTTTATTTCTTGTAGACTCTTGGGGCCGTACACATCCCATTGTTTCCAGAACCACAAACATTGAGGTGTGGTCCCACCCCAAAGTGTTAGTCCTTGTGCCGAGATTGTGGTGGCGTTTATGGCTAGCAATACCCTTTGTTTTATTAAGATATACTTTTTTGTTATCATTTAGGACTATCTTGAAGATTAGCTCGAGTCCTCTCTCCCCCTACTTGCATTAGGACTATCTTGAAGATCAGCTCTAGTCCAATCGAAATCTTGCTCCTGACCAGCATCTAAATCATAAATAAAGATCAGCTCCAGTCCAATCGACATCTTGCCCCTGACTAGCATCTAAATCATAAATAACTATTGTAGCACCTGCATCAGGACCTCCACCTTTATCACCACTAGATCCACTCATTCTCTGTACTCCGGCACTCTGGCGAGACATATTCCGGCACCGGTAAGTCACTGTCCCTCTCTCTCTCTCTCTTCTCTCTCTGTGCGTTTTTTCTCTTTATACTTTTTTTTTTCTCTCACAGTCTCCCTCTCTCTCTCTCTATGCGTTTTTCTCTCTCTATGTGCATTTTCACGACACATTGACACCCCTCCTCTATTTCAGCACACTCCGGCACTTCGGCACTCCGGCGAGACACCCCTCCCACTTCAGCACTCTGGCGAGATACCGCTCCTTTGTAACTTGTAAGTTATGCTTTCTATTTGATTCTTTTTACAGTTCAGTGGTTTGTATTTTGTAACCCTTCATGAATTATGATCATTATATGTTTTATTCTAGTTTTTTTAAGCTTTTACAAATTACAATAATGGATTGAGGATTTTTTCTAATTTTTTTAGCTTGGTTGAGATACAAAAATATGGCTGCTGTCTAAAATTGTGTTCTACAGGGCTGCTGTTTGAAATTTGTTAGGATTTTTTCTAATTTTTTTAGCTTGGATGAGATACACATTCTGTAGTACTAAAGCACTCCTTTCACGGTCTCATGCTCCTTTCCGAAATGGACATACAGTATCAGTATGTCTCTGTTTTTTTTCCTATTTTGTCAGTGTTTTATATCTTGGGTTTAACTCTATGCATAATTTGCTCATTGCACCGTTGCACTCTGTGCATTTCTAAAGTGAATAATTTGCATATGAATGCTTATTATTATGATTTGCCTAGTTAATTAACTTTTGAGTTAGCAAATGCTTATGATTTGTTTATGAATGCTTATTATTATTAATTGCTTGTTTGATGCTTGTTCTTTAGGAATTAGGATCAGTGCCTAATTTAGTATTTGTAAAAGATGCCAAGACCGAAGGATCCCTTGTGGGAATATGTTACAGTAGTTTCTCCAACGAAGCTTTGCTGTAATTTCTGTCAAGAAGTATTTACGGCTACTATCACAAGAATGAAGTACCATCTTTCTAAGATGAACAATAGAGATGCACCAGTATAGATGTTTCCGCTTCTTCATTAATTTATTCCCAGCTGCCTTGTAAGCAGCTTCATTATCGGTGATTATTTGAATTATGAATTTCTCACCGACTTCTTCAACAACTTGATCCATCAACTTAAATAAGAATTTATGGTCTTTTATTTTTCCCGACACATCTACTGTCTTTTGAAATACAATACCTTGTCCATTGTAAACCATAAAGTTCACAATTGATTTTCGAGTAGGCCCACTCCATCCATCACACATCAAAGTGCACCCATATTCCTCTCAAGACCTCTGAAACTTCTTAATATAAAGCCTCAAGTCTTGAACTTCCTCATCCAAATATTTTCCCCAATCTCGTAAAGAGTAGGTCCTTTAATCCCTGGACCTGCCGTTGCTTTAGAATTTATTAGAGCCAGGAAGTAAGGGAAGGTCACCTCATTAGGAGGAATGCGATTCCAATGGAAAAATCGAGGGCTTGCCCACTTTTATCCTTATCCCCTTATTGAAAAAGAACTTTACACTAGGCTGAGTAGCAGTCTCAGGTTGCATAAAAAAAGGGCCGATAGAACCTCAGCCACTCCTTACTCTAACCCCATGCGAACTCTCACCAAGTACTCGTTAGCTAACACATTAGACAAATGTGATGGATGGCTTGCTGGTGGCTGCGATGATGATCCTCCAGATTTAAAATGTCTCCCAGTAGCAGCAGTAAATCGTCTGGGCAGTCTCATTTGACTGAAAGCTATCCATACTGGCTTCAAACCCGCCTCTAAAATAGCGTCATCATAAAGTTCCTGTTCCACTAAATCAATATCTTTTTCTTCATCTGAAACTCTCTCCATGTTAGCTATTCTCTCAACAATTTTTCTTTTCTGAGTTTTAGCGGCTTGGGCACCCTTCAAATGATCTTTCATTATCGTACGGACCTCTTTTAGAACTACAGCACACTCTGCTACATCACCTGCTTTGTGAGCCAAATGCTCCTTGAATCTTGCAATCCCCCCTCCCCGTAATTAATTTAGCGCAATAATTACACTTGATCTTATGCCTATTATCCCCTACTTTCTGCCTGAATTCCCAACCAATGTATGTATCTTTTCTCAGCATTATGTCAAGTATTCAATAAGTACTCTAATAAGACTCTAATCTGCAAAAATAAGCCAAATAAGACTGTAATTTTATTTAAATATGAAGAGATAAACTAAAATAAATATTTGATAAAATGTATCCTTAAAAATACTAACATATATATATTTAATAATATATATCCTTCTAAAAAAAATAATATGATATTTATTTATTAAAATAAATTTTTTTATGTAAATAAAAAGACATCATTATTAGGTTCATAACTAAATACTACCAACATTCTTATAATCTTATTTTATACAATTTCTTAAACATCATTAATGTCGTAATGTGTAATGTTACTAATGTAAGGGAGGGGTCTCTGACTCTCTCTATGTTAAAACATCATAAAAATCATAAAGAAAAGGAAAAAAGATGGGGAGAGCCAAGAGCCTCACCTCGAGTGTTTTTATATATTTTTTATGATTTCTTAAACATCATAAAAAATGATCATACTCATTTTTAACAAATTACATGCCAATTTTATACAAATTACATGTAATTTCTTAAACATCATATAAAAAAAAAATGATATTCATGTAATTTCTTAAACATCATTAAAAATCGGGAAAAAAACAGGTCTCTACTCTCTATGATGTTTATTTATTAAAATATATTTTTTAATGAAAATAAAAAGACATCATTATTACTTATTAAGTTAATAACTTAATACTACCAAGTACCAACTACCAACACTCTTATAATCTTATTTTATACAATTTGTTAAACATCATTAATGTGTAATGTAAGGGAGGGGTCTCTCTATGTTAAAACATCATAAAAATCATTTTTTAAAAATGGAAAAAAGGGGAGAGCCAAGAAGAGCCTCACCTCGAGTGTTTTTATACAATTTTTATGATTTCTTAAACATCTTAAAAAAAAAAAAAATGATCATATTAATTCTTAACAAATTACATGCCAATTTTATACAAATTACATGAAATTTCTTAAACATCATAAAAAATAATAATATGATATTCATGTAATTTCTTAAACATCATAAAAAAATAAAAATAAAATAAAAAGGGGAAAAAAGAGGTCTTTATGTTAAAACTTAAGTAAGGGGAGAGCCAAGAGCCTCACCTCAAGTGTTTAGAGACAGAGGAAGATGGCGACGGCGCTCGGAGCTCCTCTTTTACGGACTACGGGTACGTGAGTATGTCCTCCTCCCACTAATTCCTCCTCCACTACCAATCTTTTTTTTTTGCCTTCTTTTGGTATTTTTGATGGATTCATGATGCGGTTATGAGTTTATAAAACAATGGATGGATGATTGAATCATTGAATGGTCAATGACTCAATGCCAATGGAGTTCACAGGTCTTTGGTTGTGGGTGTCAGAGTCAAAAACTCAAAAGGAAAGGCCTGCAAGGCTGCTACAAAGCAGATTCCCAAAGAGTCACGGGTTCAAGGACTTTCGCGAACAAGTCCTACGCCGTTACCATTATATAACGGGCATAACGCCCGTTACGTAACGGTTTCGGCCGTTACATTGTTGGTTTCGGAAAAATCTCGTAACGTCACAGTTTCGAGTATCGGAGGTCACCGAAATCGTTATGTAACGGGCGTTACGTAACGGTTTCAGCGCTTTTTTAAACCATGAACCTGAGGCTGAACAATATTCGACTTCTTTGGACTACATGGAAGGATATGGTTTGTTTCCCCCGTATCAGTATAGAACTTATGGTTATGGATACCCTCCCATATATCCCCAACAGGGCCAGCAGTATTATGATCAGCCACATGATCTTTTCAGCGGATTCCCACACGACTATGCCTAAGCCCAAGCCCAAGCCCAAGCCCAAGCTCAAGCTCAGCACTTTCTACGAAAGTCTGTACTACCAGCCTTACATTCAACCAAATAGAAATGATGATGATGATGAAGATGATGAGCCAGCTCGTAATTCTGTGGCTTTAGCACTTAGCAGGTGTATATGTATCTGACTATGCCTAAGCCTAAGCCCAAGCCCAAGCCCAAGCTCAAGCTCAGCACTATGAGAGTCTCTGGACTAGATTCTGTGTATTCTTCAAGTTTCAACCCTCGACCTATCTAATTTCATTATTTCTACATTTTGAGCTTCATATTGGCTTTAAAAGTATCTTGTTACTCATTTATTGCATGTTTTTTTCCCAATTTATTGAGATTTTTCGGATTTTTTTAAGCAAAAAAAAAAAGGTAACGGCCGAAACCGTTACGGTGTCCGAAACCCTTTTTTTGAACCCTGGTTATATGGAATGCGGCGGGAACCGCGACTTCTACAAATGAGCAATTAAACCTCAGTTGCAAGTTGCTCTCGATGAGTGTCGTTCGCTCTTGACTTCCCGCTAAGTTTATTATAATTAGAATATTGCAGTGCTATTTTACGCTAGTTAATCGTATCACAATACATTTTCTAATCTAAAAATTTAAAGTTTAGTCATACTTATTAATCGTAGGATTTTGTTGCTTGTAGATTTGTGGGCCTGTACATGTCCCTTTGTTTCCAGTTTGACAAACATTGGGGTGTGGGCCCCACCCCAATGTATCCTTGTGCCGAGATTATGGGGGTGTATATGGCTACCAATCCTCTTAGTTTTATTGTGACATTTTTTATCATTTAACTAGTGTCATTATTTGCTTATAAATTAAATCAATGGTGAGTACATGTCTTGCTTAAGGGAAATTCCCGTATAGTGAATCGATCTAAATTCAGTACTCTTCTTAGTTCTTGTACATTTAAGTCTTATACTTTTATATTCCTTCTTTCTTCAATATGTTCCATGTAAAAAACTAATTTTGGAACTTTTTTTATGTGCTCTTTCATTTATAACTACACCATGTGAACTATATGGAACGGTTGGGAATTGCCACTTCTGCTTCTGGGTCATTCACCCTAGGCTGCATGTTGCTCTTAGCTGCTTTTTCTACTTCTGTCTGTGCTGTTATCAATAATTGCCTCTTGCTCTCGACTTCATATGCGGTTAGTTTATCATAATTATAACATAACAGTGCTATTTTGTTTAGTTAATTGTATTATAATTTAGTTGATATTCTAAAAATTTAAAGTTTAGTCTTACTTTAGAATAAAAACATTAATTTTAGGATTTTGTTGCTTGGAGACTTGTGGGGCCGTACACGTCCCACTGTTTCTAGAACGACAAAACATTAAGTTGTGGGCCCCACCCCAAAGTGTTTGTCCTTGTGCCAAGATTGTGAGGGCGTATATGGCTAGCACTCCCTTTAGTTTTATTAAGGCATACTTTTGTTTTATCATTTATTTAGTGTGTGCATTTAGATTATTGTGTAAATCAATGGTGAGCAGATGTCTTTGTTAAGGGAAATTCCCTTCTAGTGACACAATATGAATACAATCCTCTTCTTTGTTCTTGCAGTTTTGCTTATGGGCCATTAACCCTAGACAACTCGTTGCTCTTGACTGTGCAGCTATCGATGACTGCCTTCCGATCTCGGCTTCATTCCCGGTAAGTTTATCGTAATTAGAATATTT
Organism: Tetracentron sinense; assembly: GCA_015143295.1. Taxonomy (NCBI): domain Eukaryota; kingdom Viridiplantae; phylum Streptophyta; class Magnoliopsida; order Trochodendrales; family Trochodendraceae; genus Tetracentron; species Tetracentron sinense. The sequence continues at coordinate 27,502,891 of CM026561.1, forward strand.
CAATGTTGTTTTCTGTTAGTTAATTGTTTTGTAATACAGTTGATAATCTTTAAATGTAAAGTTGTCTTACTTTATAACAAAATGTTTAATTTTAGGACTTTCTTGCTTGTAGACTATTAAAGCCGTACACGTCTCAATGTTTCCAGTACGACAAATATTAGGGTGTGGGCCCCACCCCAAAGTGTTTGTCTTTGTGCTGAGATTGTGGAGGCATATATGGCTAGCAATTTGCTTAGTTTTATAGTAGCATATTTATTTTTATCATTTATCTTAGTATTTAGCGTAACGACTTAAACAATTGTAAGTAGATGTTCATCTTATTGGAAATTCCATACTACATGGTCTTAGTTCTTATATTTGTAAGTCTGATTTTTTATATTATTTCTTCTAATTTTTCTATTTGTGGAACTAATATATGAACTTTTTTCTATGTACTCCATCATTATACAACTTACACCATGTGAGTTATAAGGAATGGGGCGGGAACCGCAACTTCTACAAATCGGCCATTAAACCTAAGTTGCAAGTTGCTCTCAGCTACCCTTCGCGTGTCTTCTTTGTTGCTCTCGATGACTGCCTTTCGCACTCGGCTTCATTCCAGGTAAGTTTATTGTAATTAGAATATTTCAATGCTATTTTATGCTAGTTAATCGTATCATAATACATTTTATAATCTAAAAATTTGATGTTTAGTCATACTTCAGAATATTAATTTTAGGATTTTGTTGCTTGTAGATTTGTGGGCCCGTACATGTCCCTTTTTTTCCGGTATGAAAAACATTGGAGTTTGGGCCCCACCCCAACGTATCCTTGTGTCGAGATTGTGGGGGGCGTATATGGCTACCAATACCCTTAGTTTTATGGTGACATTTTTTTTCTATCATTTAACTAGTGTTATTATTTGCTTAGGATGTAAATCAATGTTGAGTACATGTCTTGCTTAAAGGAAAATCCCTTATAGTGAATCTATCTAAATACAGTACTCTTCTTGGTAAGAGTACATTTAAGTCTTATATTTTTATATTCTTTTTTTCTTCAAAATTTTTTATGTAAAAAACTGATTTTGGAACTTTTTTTATGTGCTCCTTCATTTACAACTACACAATGTGAGCTATATGGAATGGTCGGGATTTGCCTATGGGTCATTAACCATAGGTTGCAAGTTGCTCTCGACTGCTTTTTCTACTTTCGTCTGTGCTGTTGTCAATGACTGCCTCTTGCTCTCGTCTTCATACGCAGTAAGTTTATTGTAATTATGATATTGCAGAGGTATTTTATTTAGTTAATTGTATCGTAATACAGTTGATGCTCTAAAATTTTAAAGTTTAGTCTTACTTTAGAATAACTATATTAATTTTATGGTTTTGTTGCTTGTAGATTCATGGGGCTGTACACGTCCAACTGTTTCCAGAACGACAAACATTGGGGTGTGGGCCTGCTTGTAAACTCGTGGGGCCGTACAGGTTACATCTGTTTTCAGAACGACAAACATTGGGGTGTGGGCCCCACCCCAAAGTGTTTGTCCTTGGGCCGAGATTGTGGAGGCGTTTATGGCTTAGCAATCTCCTTAGTTTTATAATGACATTCTTTTTTTACTCATTTATCTAGTGTTTGTATTTAGATTACTGAGTAAATCTATTTTGAGTAGATGTCTTGCTTAAGGGAAATTCCCTTCTAGTGACAGGATCTGAATACAATCATCTTCTTAGTTCTTGCAGTTTTACTTATGGGCCATTAACCCTAGACAGCACATTGCTATCGGCTGCACTTCTACTTTCTTCTGTGCTACTGTCGATGACTGTCTTCTGCTCTCGGCTTCATTCCCGATAAGTTTATCGTAATTAGAATATTGTAATGTTGTTTTCTGTTAGTGAATCATTTCGTAATAGAGTTGATAGTCCTAAAATTTTAACTTTAGTCTTACTTTAGAACAAAATATTTAATTTTAGGATTTCATTGCTTGTAGACTCTTAAAACCGTACACGTCACACTGTTTCCTGTACGAAAAATATTGGGGTGTGGGCCCCACCCCAAAGTGTTTATCTTTGTGCCGAGATTTTGGGCGCGATATGGCTAGCAATCCCCTTAGTTTTATTATGACATATTTCTTTTTATCATTTATCTAGTGTTAGTATTTAGCATTGCGAGTTAAACAATGGTAAATAGATGTTTTTCTTATTGGAAATTTCATTCTAGTAATGTAATCTGTATACTACATCATCTTATTTCTTATAGTTTTATGTCAGATTTTTTATATTCTTTCTTTTTTCAAAATTTTCTATTTAAGAAACTAATTTTTTGAACTTTTTTTTATGTATTCCTTCATTAGACAGCCACACCATGTGAGTTATATGGAATGAGGCGAGAATCGTGACTTCTGCATGGTCCATTAAACCTAAGTTGCAAGTTGCTCTCAACTGCCCTTCAACTATCATCTTTGTTGTTCTCGATGACTGTCTTTCGCTCTCGGTTTTATTCCCGGTAAGTTTATTGTAATTAGAATATTGTAATGTTATTTTATGCTAGTTAATCGTATCATAATACAGTTTATAATCTAAAAATTAAAAGTTTAGTCTTACTTTTGAATAAAAATATTAATTTTAGGTTTTTGTTGCTTGTAGACCTGTAGGCCCATACACGTCCCTCTATTTCCTGTATGACAAATATTGGGGTGTGGGCCCCACCCCAAAGTGTTCTGGTGCCAAGATTGTGGGGCATATATGGCTACCAATCCCCGTAGTTTTATTTTGACAATTTTTTTTTTATCATTTATCTTTTGTTAGTATTTTGCTTAGGGAATAAATCAATGGTGAGTATATGTCTTGCTCAAGGGAAATTTCATTTTAGTTACTCGATCTGATACAACACTCTTCTTTGTTCTTGTACATTTGTTCGATATTTTTATATTCCTTCTTTCTTTAAAATTTTCTATGCAAAAAACTGATTTTGGAACTTTTTTATCTTCTTCTTCATTTACAACTACACAATATGAGCTATATGGAACGGTCGGGAATCGCCACTTCTGCTTATGGGCCATTAACCCTAGGCTACACGTTGTTCTCGGTTGCCCTTCTACTTCCGTATGTGCTGTGTTGTTAATGATTGCCTCTTGCTCTCGACTTCATACGCGGTAAGTTTATCATAATTATAATATTTCAGTGCTATTTTATTTAGTTAATTGTTTCGTAATACAGTTGATTCTCTAAAAATTTAAAGTTGTCTTACTTTAGAATAAAAATATTAATTTTAGGATTTTATTGCTTATAAACTCGTGGGGCCGTACCCATCCCACTGTTTCCAGAACGACAAACATTGGGTTGTGGGACCCACCTCAAAGTGTTTGTCCTTGTGCCGAGATTATGGGGGCGTATTGGCTAGCAATCCCGTTAGATATATTATAGCAAACTTTTTTTTTATCATTTATCTAGTGTCAGTATTTAGAATATTGAGTAAATCAATGGTCAGTAGATGTCTTGCTTAAGGGAAATTCCTTTCTAGTGACTCGATTTAAATACAGTCCTTTTCTTAGTTCTTGCAGTTTTGCTTGTGGGTCATTAACCCTAGACTGCACGTTGCTCTCGGTTGCCCTTCAACTTATATTTGTGCTGCTGTCGATGATTGTCTTCCGCTCTCAGCTTCATTCCCGGTAAGTTTATCGTAATTAGAATATTGCAATGCAGTTTTTAATTAGTTAATTGTTTTTCGTAATACAGTTGATAATCTTAAAATTTTAAGTTTAGTCTTACTTTAGAACAAAATATTTAATTTTAGGATTTCGTTGCTTGTAGCCTCTTAAAATCGTACGTGTCCCATTGTTTCTAGTACCTCAAACATTGGGGTGTGGACCCCACCTCAAAGTATTTATCTTTGTCCCGAGATTATAGGGGGTGTATAAGGCTAGCAATCTCCTTAGTTTTGTTATGACAATAGAATTGCAATATCCTAATTAAGATAAACTTACTGGGAATGAAGCCAAGAACGGAAGACTATCGTCACAGCAGCACAGACGAAAGTTGAAGGGCAGCCGAGAGCAACGTGCAGTCTAGGGTTAATGGCCCAGAAGCAAAACTGCAAGAACTATGAAGAGGACAATATCCAGATCGTGTCACAACAAGTCTACAAGGGAATTTCCCTTAAGCAAAACATCTACTCACCATTGATTTACTTAGTAATCTAAATACTAACACTAGATAATTGATAAAGCAAAGTATGTCACTACGTGAAAAAGGCCAAAGAAAGACACTGATTGCGTGCAAACAACGACTTTAAGCCGTGGTTCCTTATGTTGCTAACAACGACGAATCTTAACAGTGGTATATAGTTTTTGGGGAAAAGGATGGTTCGTAGCCATCCTTTATTTGGACCAAAACATAACCACCCCGATACTCCTCCTCTTTCCTCTTCTTTCTCAGTCTTTCTGATATTCATCTCTCCCGGTTCTACACCAGCATCTCTCTAACACGATGATCCCTTGCGCTCGAGCCAAGCTTGCTCGTCCACAAAGCGGCCGCATAGCATCCACCCAAGAGCTAGGGCATAATCTGTTTACCCCCTCTCAGATCTCTTGCCTCTCAATCTTTTTACCCCTCTCAGAGCTAGGGCTCTCTCTCTCTCTCAGATCTCTCATCTATCATCTCTCCTCCTCCGGTCTTCGACAGCTGAAATCTTCGGCGGCAATTGAAACCTCAGATGAGTTTCTCTCTCTTCGTCTTTCCTATTCGTTTTTCATTCTTTTGGGTGAGTTGTTGTGATCTTAACGGATCTGCAAAACCTTTATGAAAACCCTCAACTTGCTTTGTTCCTCCACCATTCTTTTGGGTGCTTCTCCCAACATAAAATTGAAGAAGGATTAATGGCAGAAAATTTAGATGAAATTTCTCGAATTTGCAGAGGATTCGAAGGGGATACAGGAAGAAATCTAGGTTTCGAAGGTTCACAAAATCAGAACCAGAATTTGGAGTTATTTGAAGAAGTGCCATGGGAATAATAGCCAGGAGATATGTACTCAAATCCGTTATAAGCCTCATTAGAGTTATCAACCTAATAATAAAATAAAATTTTGGGTTCTTCCTCTTCAGTTTTATATTTAATGCTCTACCCTTCAGCTTGGCAACTTAGGTGGCTAACAACTGTTGGGAGATTTATTGGTTTTGAAGATATGAGCAGTTTAATATAATTCTAAAAGATGGGATTAGGTCCTGACATTATTCACGTAGAGGCTTGGGATTTGGGGAAATCAAGAGGAAGGAAGAAGAAAGATGATGCGGTGGAGGAGACTAGTTGTTGGATTAAGTTCAGATTTTTCAAGATCCAAATTAGATTTAAGTGCTCATTGTGGTACTCTTCAAGATCCCATGATGGTGTGCTGCATTTCTTCGAAATTCAGGAATTTTGGTATTTTTCTTTAAGCTTCCAGCTTGAGAAATTGATTCCACTCTTTTGCTATTTCTTTCCCATGATGAAGTATTTATTATGATTTGTCAAAGTTCTGGAATAGCAAATGCTTCTCTACTGAGAGAGAGAGAGAAAAACTATGAATGATACGAGCAGAGACCAATTACCAGTTACTTCCCAGCTTTGAAAATTCACATTTATTGACCTTAAGTCCGCAACTAGAATTTTAGATCTAAGAGTCTTCTTGGTGGAGGTGGGTTTGATTGTATTTTCAAGTTGGATTGCGGAGAGCGGTAACAAGCTTTATTTTTTTATTTTTACTTTTATAGCAATATAATGGGTTGATAGGCGGTGATTGATTGTTCTTACTAGTAGATGAGTTTCTCCTTAATCTCGTTTGTTTTGTCCTCCATATTTCTATTATTAACTGACATTTTGGCTGTTATAAGATTTTTGGTTTTGAATTTCATGACAAAGAACTTCATAGTGATCAATCTCTTCTTGGGTGTTGAAGTGCATACCACATGTTTGATAAAACAAAAAATAAAATAAAAATCTTATAGCCCCGAAGGGGAACCTGACTTGGGCATCTGTGAAGAATCCATCCTAAGCTTCTGCCTCACTCTCTCATCTGATACAGCACCAAGTACTCCATGAGCACCCAAGATTAGTAAAGGAGATAAATGTGATGCTCTAATCAGGAAAAACAAACAGAGGAATATGTACTCACCCAAATGAACATATGAACTACATCTAGTCATTGTTGCAAGGTGGCAATGGCTAGACTAATGGAGCCTACAGATAGGTCACTAGAACACTTGCTAGATCTAGTAATATTAAAGCCCACTTAGGAAATGCTTGCAATTATCAAGAAACATGAATTTTTCATTCATTCAAAAATATCATACCATTGCAATGACTACACTGTGAAATTAGGAGTGTTGTCTATATCAACTAGCAACCTGTCAATGTATAGCAATATGGGAGGTCCCCACATCCTTAAGAAATACGTAGAAACTATCTTGTGCTAAACACATAACTTTTATGCCATTTTCATTCTCATTGTGCTTTCCTGAAAGTTCAAAGAAAGCTATCTAATTAAGACACTCCATTTTTCCTGCAGAATTGCATTTATTCTATGATTAATGATGGATTGTGGCCCTCAAATTCCAGGTACCTACAATTGGTTTTTGGTGTTATTTGCAGTTCAGATTTTATATGTGTATATGTGTGACTGTTCAAATTGTAGCTTTGTGTAGAAGTATAGAGAATGATGCACGTTGTTTGTGTCTCAGCATTAATTACCATCAAATATGATGAAATGGAAAATTGTTAGGGAACTGAGAAACCATGATTTCATGAAACATGCTTATTCTCTTACAAACAAAAAGAGAGTCCTAGTGGTACGATAAGTAGGACGCAATTATACATGGTCACCCTCACCAACAAGGATAGGACTTGCCCTTTTTGCCATTTCGAGCCGACAAATAGTCAGAACAAAATCTCAGTATTACTCATTTATGTCAGTAAGACTGCTCTTTATGCATCAGATCCTTACAAGGAGGCGCTCAACGGGAGAGGAAAGCACGCGAAAGTCTTGAGTCGAGACTTGATGCCATGGAACAGTGGATGACTGAGTTATCAGGCCAAGTTTCTAAACAAGGGGAACATATGCCGGATTCCTCGGAGTTTTGTAATATTTCTCAGGTACAATTTTTTTATTTAAGTTATTTCTTGTCCGTTTTATTTGGCTGTGTTATGTTTCTTATGTATGTCTTTTTAATCTTGTAACTTGTAGAGTTTAAAATCATGTTAGCTTAGAATTATTCCTATAATTTCTCAACCTTAAAATGAGATTGATTTTACTTTCATCCCAATAGTAAAAGGTGTTAAGTTTCATATTTAGTATTATTCATATATGACTATTTTAAAGGCATGCACTACTTTGTACATATGGGCTTGGTTTAGATGTAACTCTCCAAAAAAATTCTAATAATTTGGCATGAATTAGTTATTAGAGGTCCTACCTGGATTCGAACCCAGGTCGCTAGATTCAAAGTCCAGAGTGCGGAGTTGGAATCCTTTCCACTCCTTATGCAGCGAGGGAAGTGGTTGGGTTTGTTTGTGACAGGTCATGTTGGAAGTGGTTGTGTAGATTTTTGTACAGGTGATGGTATAGAAAGACACTACTTGGAAAGGCCCAAAGAAGGACACAATTGCGCGCAAAGAACAATGGATATAAGCTGTGGTTGAATATGTCGCTACAAACCACGGTTGTCAACCATGGTATTGGGTTTTTAAGAGAAACAACAGATTTTAGCCTTCGTTGTTTTTTAACCAAACCTAACCGACTCCCTTCCCCTTGTTTCCTCTTCTTTCTCAATTCTTTCTGTATTCTTCCTCTCTGGCGGCTGGTGCTAGTTCTCCAACTCCATCTCCCTTGCGCTTGAACCAAGCTTGCGCCTCCACAAAGAGGCTGCATAGCCGCCACCCATCTCCTTGCTTCTCTGCAATGAGGTTGCATAACAGCCACCCATCTCTGATCGCACACGAGATTCGGTTTTTTGATTAGGTAAGATTCTATATATTTGTTCTTAAATCGAGCTCTGTCTGTTTTTTCATGAATCCCTAAATTTTCTTTTCCAGATTAATTAGTTTGTTTGGGTAGTTGTTGATGAGAGTTTGAAATTAAGGTTTGATTTTTCTGCTTGATTTTCAAGGTGTCGATTCAGGTTTTATGTTTTCTTTTGACTGTTCTGTTTATTTTTGGATACTTCATGATGAATCTAGCAATGGCGTAATATTGAGTTGAAAGGTTATCGTTTGTCTCAGATTGACAAAAAACGTTCAAGATGTTTTTTGGAGGATACAAAAAATTGATGGCTGTGATGAGTTGGTTTATTGTTGTTTTTATGGTATTTGCGCTTAGTATAAAATCATTGAGGAGCTTTGATGTAGATGGGGATGAAGAGGGTGAGATTCTGTTTCCTACATGAAGATGTTCCATCTCTCATCTTCTGGTGAAGAGGGTGATGAACTGACTTTTCTTTATTTTTCTAAATTTTATGGGTGCATTTGTTGGTACTTAGGATTGTGGTGGTGTTATTATGAAACAAATACTGCAAATAAATAAGAATTTAATAATATAACAGAGGAATGATGATCATCTATAACTATAAGCTTAATGCAACGGTTTAAGAGACATCAGTAATCACATATGTTGCATTTTTTTCTCCTCATTGCCAATATTTTTTTTACACAGGAAGAAAATTTGGGGGATGCTCCATAGATGTCTATAGACCAGATGAATCTCTCCATTGCCATTTTTTTCACAGAGGAAGAAATATGGTGAATGGTCGATGGACAAGTCTATAGACCAGATGATTATAATCAACCGATGATGCATTTTTGGTCATTTTCGCTGTTAAGGAGTTTCTATTTACACATCCAAAGTGGATTTGAAGAAAAGAAGTCTTAAGAGAACATGATTTTGCTACTCGGAATATAATTTTGGCAATTTCAGTTATATTAGAAAGAAACAAAAATCTGATCAAATTGAGTCTTATCTCCAGGGATTCCATAACCTTCTGTATATACTTTATTGGTTCTCTTTGAAAATCTTTAGGTGATGTCATTTTCTTCAGAAGCATAACCCCGAGAAGAGCATTTAGTTTCATAGCTCAGGAGAAATCGTCTTATGTTCACAATCAGTAGGCAACAACAACAAATTAAAGGTCAATATTAGAAAAGATTTAGATTTAATTCTATAAACCCTGTACTGGATTTACTTTCCCATCACCCACTGTTATTGGGATTAAGAAATTCGATTACATTTCCTCTAAGCAATAATGATCACATGTGACACTACAACATAATGAGCTGTAATTTCAAGGGATGTGCTTAAAGATTAAATTTCTGGTTTAGAAGTGAGGTTTATAGTTTTTGGAGAAATTGTTCCATGGATCCGTAAAATTGACCAAACTTCAAAATGGATTAGTAGAATTTGGTGTGCTTGGTTAGGGACAAAGGATTCAAGTGATGGGAACGAGTTGATGGTAATGGACTGGACACTCAATAAGACTGGACAGTCACGTGCTTCGCATGTGATTTCCGCTAGTATAAGAGAAACTATGAAAATTTTGAAATATGCGTAGATCTTGTTTGAGGTATTTCCTTGAGAAAGATGATGGATGGGTCTTTTGTGTTTCTTTACTGGGTAAACTGAGATAATTAGGTCTCACTGAGAGATTATTCTTTAAGTTAAATGGATAATTTTGTTGTTGAATGACCAAGTCAGTGAAAGGTTAGAAACAAATGAACAGCAAACACATTTCTATCATTCCATATAAATAAGGAAAATGAACAAAAAAATGGACAGCCATGTAAATACATAAAAGCATCCCAATCAGCCAACCCATCAAGAATATCGTATAGGACTGCATATGGCAGAAGAACAAAAAAGAATCAGAAATGGAACATCATGTATCATCATCTTAGCACCTGTTAGAACGATCTTTCCTGACACAAAGATGAGCAGCACAATCTTTGGTTGTTTCATCCGATAGATCATGGCTGGGAATAGCTCTGGTTCATACTATACCAACACCTTAACTTTAAAGTGTAGTAAGCGAAATATGAAAAGGAAAGAGAAAGTGGAACCTACCCATGCTACATACATCCTCCCAAAACCTGGTTATAGTGTCATTCTGTATCCCATATCTAATTCACTTGCATAACAGGATTCACTGTTATAAAGCTCTGAAACACATAAATGATAAACCTGGTGGAACTATACAGCTTCTATCAATTCTATAACATACCGTATTCTGCTTCATGCACTCTCTCCAGAGCTGTCTATATCCATTCCATCCTCTTTATAGCCAGTATCCCAAAAGAACTGGATTCATCTCTCTAACTGAACTGGATTCATCTCTCAGGACTGTGCAGAATGTCAACCAACTGAATTATGCACCAATTTTGATATCAGTAAGAAGAACCCATCTTTTTGGGGCATTTAGGCAATTTATCAAACAGATGCAGAGTGGAGAAGAGTGGAATGCTCATCTTTTTCCCAATTTTTTTGGAAGTTAATAACTTAATATCATCCTTTTGGGATTTTGGATTTTGTGATAATTTATGAGAAAACAAATGAAGATATGATATGTGTGGTCCCCTTCTTTTCTTGTGTGCTTGGGCTTACTTGAGAAATCAAAACAATCAGCAGCTCTAGGACTCCCCATAGAAGGATCTTCTTTGCCAACTTCTTGCAGAAGTTCCAACCTTCAAAAGCTACTCTCAGTCCATCCCTTCTCATTCCTGGGTCTTCCACTGATGAGATATACTGTTGTTCTTTAGCTGAAGAAAAGCAGAAAATAAGTACATTTGTCATGAGAAATAAAGCAAGAAACTGATTCTCCATGGACAATTTCATGGAGGTCAGGTTGAGAGACTGTGATGGGGAGAACTTTTGATTTTGCCAGGGTATGATATGAATATAACTTAGCTATTTCTGAGAGATCCAGAAAATAAATCCAGCTTGCAGAAGATGTAGGCCTTTCCTATATATCTTTCCTTATTATTTATTTTTTTTGTTGTCAAATTCGCTTATTTAAATCATGAATATATATTTCATACTTTTTATGGTATGTGGCCTTTTTTCCTTATTCTAGGAAAGATGAATGCTAGACCTACTCTCAGTCAATCCCTACTCTCACCCTACACCAACCAATTGTCCAATTTGCAATGATTAAAGCTCTCTCATGCATAATGGACAAGTTGTTGATCACTCATCAATGCTTGTACAATCTGATTCTGTAACAGTAATCAGGCTGGTGATATGCCTTACAGTATCTATATTTTAAAGATAATTACAGTAGAATATTATTGGGACCAGTCAAATTTGATCTCAGCTCAGTAAAACAGACCTTGGATGCAATGCGAATTACAATTGTGATTTTTATGTAATGTGCCCTTACTAACAATTTAGTAACATGTTACACCTGCCATGTGCACTGCTCTATTTGCATCAACCAACTTTTGAAGTGAGAACTTATCAATTGGAATGGCTGCAGGACCTACTCCTCTTGCATGTACTCGCTCTTCCCAGTAAGGTTGATCACCTAAGAGTGGTACAATGGTGGTTGGACACTAGATATTGCAGTAAAAAATTGGAACTACACGAATCCAGGAACACAAACATGTGGAACAGAAGTCACAACATGAAAAAGTAAAGTAGTTACCGCAGCAAAGGGTTTGCTGTGGGGGATGGTACTGCCGCAAGGGAATAGTAGGGGTAAGGTGCCGCAGTTTAACTGATGGTTACAAGCTGGAATTGTATTTTTCACATTATCTGTTCTCAGATTGAAAATTGTTTTGGTTTTTTCATTCATACATCAAGCAATACCTTCATATTAGGGTGTTCTAATCTGTTCTCAGATTTGGATGATCCCGTGCGATACGGAGTTATTTCAGATCTCCCGTTGATAATTTATCAATAACGTCAAAATCTGTTTGCAGATCGGAAATTATTGGGCATATATCATATTGAGTTTCTTTGGATGGACGATATTTAGGGTGTTGAAATCTGTTTTTGCAAATCTGAAAGGGCTTTATTTCTAGACCACTCTATTATATAATATAATATCAAGTTACATAAACCACGACTTCATGAGAAGCTTACTCATACTTCTAAGGTTAATCATCTATTATATTTTTCAAACATAATATAATTTTGTTTATATAGCTGTCCATCTCCATTTCTTTCGTTCAGAATTCTGACAGACTGGACATATTTGATTACCCTGATAATAAAAGTTAGGTTGTTAAAATATTTACCTGCCCTTTGAAAGGCCTTGAGTTGCTCCACAAATGGAATGCTTGGTCTCCACTTTGAAGGATCGTAAAAAAAAACTCACCAAATAATGCCACATAGCGATCTGGCCTGAAACAGTATATATAGTTCTCAGGCGTAGCAACCACACATTACACAAATCTGATTCAAAATTCCCATCACATACTAACACGAATCAAAACAGCCAGCTGCTCCCTTTATGTAAAATTACCACGCACAGAGCTCCCATTGGAAGGAGAAATCAGAAAAGTCTTCCATGATACAGTTTTATAAACTCGAGAGTATTAAAACAAGACGAGCAAGCTGTGGAAGCATATAAGCAGCAGAGAGAACATGCAATAAGACACATTTCTTATATATTAGCAATTCAATATATTAATGTGGCATAAATAGATTACTTCGGAATTCTCATTTCTATAGGGTGGAACGATAAAAGTTTGTTTTTTTTCCTTCTGGTTATATATAATTATGAGCATGCAACATAGCACCATCGATTATCTCTTTATTCTATTCTTTTGTTTGTGCAGGTGTGGGTTGCTACTGGAAGCGGCAACTTGGATATAACATATACACACAATGAAGAACATGTATGTTTTTATTAACATCTAAGCATCTCACACTAATTTCAATATAAACAATGCATTAAAATTTAACACACTTTTCTAGGAAATTCATGTAATTAGTACGAATGCCAATGAATGAAAAATCAGGTCACTACATAAACTGGTTGGCCTTTGAAGTTCCGATTTCGCTAGGTTTATGAGATGTGTATTTGCAAATTTGGCATTTAGTCGTAAATAAATTAATTGGGATTTTTTTTTTAATATTCTCTTTGTTAATACTGGTTGGGTTAACTAGTGGTTGAGGTAGCTCCGCCTGAGAAGCAAGCAAAACGACTACAAGTGGTCTTTCTCCCCATGTTTCTATTCGTGAGTTTCGAGCTTGTGTGGTTCGCCCTAACTCATCGCTCAATGCACTAAGCCCACCCTTAGTAACCCAAACCGTCTACCTTACTATCCGCTCCTACTCTCAAACCTCGCTCTCACGGTTTGAGAGCGAATTCGCAGTGAGAGCGCGGTTTGCCATTTTGGAGAGCGCGGTTTCAAATTGTGAAAACCGCAGTTGATTTGAATGGCAGAAAATCATTATTTTTGAAGTTAATGGAACCCATTTAACCACTGTAAGTAGCGTCGAAAGAAGAAGAGGGCGGAAGGAAGACGATGAAAGACGATGAACTGTTATTTTATATTTTACCCTTATTAAGTGTGCGAAAGCTACAAAGGTCTTTTCTTTCATCATGTCACTTCACACATTTATTTTAAATTTTTTATTTTCTTTCTTTTATACCTATCAAATCCTTACATCTATCTCTATCCACAAGTACATAAATATTAACCAATTGAATAATCAATCGATCAATTGATCTTTCAAAATCTCTTAAAATATATTTTATGGTTGAGAATTAAAATAAATGAAAGCTTTTCTACATCTTATTTGCTTTGACTAGATATTTTATGTTTTATTAATTTTAAAATAATTTTCAAAAATTTATATAGACGCTCCGGAGGCACTCTCAACCTTATTATAAATTAGAATTTGACGCTCTCGCGCTCCCGCTCCCGCTCGCCTCTTTGGTTACTTAGAGCCCCCACAACCAATTCTTCTTTCTAGTGCCGTTCCTTCATTTGCTTCACTCATCTATTGAGACGTACTAAAAGAGTGAAAGAATGCATTCTCCTCCTCCCCTTCCTTATACTGTAAGGGGATGAATCTTTTTTTTTTAAAATGTATATTAGACTTTCAATTTTGCGTTGGTGTCTTTTTGAAGGTCGAAGAAAAAATCGGACAATTATGTCATTTGGAAGAAGTCTTCTATATGGAAAAAGAGAAGGAAAAAAAAGTTCTACCCCAAATAAGAAATACTAAGGGAAATGTTTAACTTACCCCGCATTTGACTATCTAGTCAAAAGTGCGGTTCTATTTGTCTATGCCCCTCTTTTTAACACCCATCAATTGTGGTGAGGATTCACTCACGCCTATGGTTAAACAATCTAACCTTGATTAAAAAAATATTAACCTTAATTAACTATAGTTAAATGGGTATTAAAAGGAATACGTGGACATGACATTTGACTACATAGTTAAATGTGTGGTGGGCTAATCACTGCCAAAATGCTAATTATGTAAGATTCAAGAAAGGTCACTAAGAGTTTGCAAATGAGAAATGTTCAACTTATCGCTGCATTGCCCCTATGTGAATGTGTGGTCCTCCTTGGTCTATGCCCCTCTTTTTAGACTTAGGATCATCTCAAGTTGGTGCTGGCGAGGAGACCGCAAACACCACTCTCATGGTGCCACATACTCCTTGTACACGCCCACAATGCATTGTGCATGCAAACCAATATTTGCAAGGGGTATGTGACATCTTGGGAGTGGGTGGTGACGTTCTCTTCACTAGCAACCAAACCTTGGTTTAAAATTTTTTTAACCTTAATTTTCTTGAGCTTAACCATAGTTAAGGAGAGTTAAAAAAAAAGGGACACATGGACCCGTCATCTACCTACATGGTCAAATGCGTGGTAGTGCCCTTTGAAAATGTACCGCGCATTACTATTGATGAAAGTGATTGGGTGCGCTGATAATGAGCAAAGGGTCGTCCGATCCAAAATACAACGATACCAGGGCATGTGTGGGTCCACCATTTAATGCATGTGCTAGCTCTGTTGCACTATGAATTGGATGGAGCACATTCACTCATGGGGCCGTACACGTCCCACTGTAGCTAGTATGACAAACATTGGATTGTGGGCCCCACCTGAAAGTGTTTGTCCTTGTGCCGAGATTGTGGGGGAGTATATGGCTAGCAATCCCCTTAGTTTTATTATGACATTTTTTTTTAATTTATCATTTATCTAAGTTTTTGTATTTAGATTAATGAGTAAATCAATGGTGAGTAGATGTCTTGCTTCATAGAAATTCGCTTCTAGTGACTCAATGTGAATACAATCCTCTTCTTAGTTCTTGCAGTTTTCTTATGGGCCATGAACCCTAGGTCACACATTGCTCTCGGTTGCCCTTTAACTTTCGTTTGTGCTGCTGTCGATGACTACCTTCCGCTCTAGGTTTCTTTCCGGTAAGTTAATTATTTTGTAATACAGTTTGTCGCGACCCAAAATCCCACCTAGGAGTTGTGAGATTCTAGCGTCATAACTTACATACAACCATCCTGTGAGAGAGCATACAAGGCAATGAAAGTGAACCGGGAAATTTTTCATTTAATATCAACTGTATTCAAAGTGCAAGATTCAACTAAAAACTGTAATATGAAAAGACATATTTACATGACAAAAATCCCCAAAAATGAAACCCAAAATACATTGCCCCCTCAATCACTCAACCATAAGGCTACATGTCAAGGCCTCAATCATCTGTATGACGATCCCAAGCAAGCACTTGCTTTCCATGGCTTTCCTCGATCCATGGTTCCAAAGCACGATCATCCAACCTGTAATCTACCGAAACAACAGTTCGACTAATCATTGAATACTCAGCATATACAAACCACTAATTAATCATGTTATAAAGCATTAACATATCACACATGATACAGTTCATCAAAATCACATGCATAATCAGAGTGTCACTACAAAATTTAAGACCTTTTACGGCGTTTTTAAATCGCCGTCAAAAATCCAAAAAAACGCCGTTATAGGCAATCACGGCGTTTCAAAGCAAACGCCGTTATTGCTTATGTCGGGAAAGGTAAAGACGGCATTTATCTTGGCGGCGTTCTAGGAACGCCGTCATAGACTAATCTTTTACGGCGTTTTTAAAAATGCCGTCATAGACTAACTTTTTACGGCGTTTTTCAAAACGCCGTTATAAACTAGCTTTTGACGGCGTTTTTAGAAATGCCGCTATAGGCCTACCCTTAACAGCATTTTTAGAAATGCCGTAAAAAACTTTAGCCTATTACGGCATTTTTGAAACGCCTTCAAAGGTGGTCTATGGCGGCATTTTTAAAACGCCGTGATTAAGACGAGTACCAATGACGGCGTTGACCAAACGCCGCGAATAGTCATGAATTAAAAAAAAAAAAATTTATTTTTTCACAAATTTTTTCCCCTGTTTTGTACCTGTACCTGTCAACAATATAAATATTTGTTTCCCTGTTCTGTACTTCAACAATATAAAATAAACAAAACTGTACCCATAATGACATTATATATAAAAAGAAATTTTCTACATGAAAATCTATAATCAATATAAAATAAATACATCAAATCACACGTGTCCATCATAATGTAATAATACAATACACATGTCCATAAAAAGTGTCAATAAATCGTAAATCTAACTATCTTCATCTCGCTAGTTCCCTCCTGCACCCCTAAAACTCGACAGATGTGTGTTGCCTGCTCCCTCCTACAAAGACAATTAAATAAAATTATTTAGTAGAATATTGAAATAATAAAATTTACAGATTTCATAATTAATATGCAAAGAAGAAAAAAAACAAATAATGTTCAATCAATAACATGCATGCAAACTTATCACTAATTGCACACCACACCAAATCATAACCGGGCCTTGGTTTTCGATGTCGTTTCTTCTAACGCGTGTATTTTAACACAACCTAAGTGTTGTTGATGCAGCTATTATAGATATTATCAATCGGGTTGAGTCTCTAGTTATGTTAGTTTTCAACATGTAAATAGAACTATAGTTAAAATGCACAATAATGACATCTGTCAAGCTCATCAAGAATTTTTGCTATGAATTGACTTTTAAAAAAAGAAAAAAGAACAAAACCAAATGTCCAAAGACTTCAATAAGCTTGAATTATTTAACAAATGGAATTTGGTCTCTCCTAAGGTCTGCAAATAAAGTGTTATATGATAGAGGATTGCAATCATGTAAATAGAAGGTAAGAACAATTCAACCAAGTACCAGTAAAGAAAAAAGAACAAAAGCAAATAAGAAAGAAGCATAGTCACAAATAATTTAACAATCATTTGCAGTTTTGCACAATTTTTTCTTATTTGGGCAACATTACTCCACTTTCTACCTTAATTCGAGATGAAGCTTATACAATCCAGTAAATTACCTTAATACACCGCTTAATATAAAGCTCATTTCTCCTAAAAAAATCAAATAAAAAAGATAATTACACAAACAAAAAAGTTATTCACAGTTCACAAAAAGGTTGCAAGGGATATCAACCGACAAATCCAAAAGCACAAGCATTACACCACAGAGAAAGCAAACCTGAGAAAGAAGTTTAAAAACTTGACAGGGTGCTTGAGAAATTCCAAGGTCAACTCAGTTGGATCAGGATGAAGTCATATTTATAAAACTCGAAACAGAACTCTCAATTGCTGAACAATCTTGATAAGATGCTTGTGAAACTAAAAAAGTTCAGAGAGCATAAGCTCTCTAAACTTGGAAAAATCAGTCCTTCACTGAGTTTGAAGTTTACTCAATTCAGTCCCCTCATTTGGTCCAAGTCATGTTTTGAGTTTCTAAACCTTGGTTCCCTAGATAAAATTTTTACCTGCATCATGTTTTTTACCTAAAGAAAAAGAGAGCTAAAGACTGAGGCAAACCTCATCTGTTTCCATAGGTGTAAGCAAATGATCTTTTTACTTTCTTGGAATATAGGTACAATCATTTTATAAAGCTACTTAATTATAGTGGAACATGCTCAAAACAATGACCAACAAATAAAAAGGGGTTGGTGCAGTTGGCTAGAGTCCCAGCACAATGACCCTCAATCTCTACACTCTACAGCAATGTCCCCTTCCTACAACATATCATCTATATATACTAGTTCATCCTATGATTTTCTGAGATTATTGGTTTATCAACTAAACCAATCCAAGTACTGATAAAGCTTTATTTACTCATCTTGCTGACCAAGTATTAAACTAGGGCAAAAACAGTTAGATAATCATCTATAACCCCTTTTAAGTTTCAGATGATACAGTAAAATTATTGGTGAATTTGACGTCTCAATAACACAAAACTAAGAAACAGAGCATTATCATTTCATTTATGGGTTCCTCCCTATCCAAATTATACTCATCATAATAACATATAGTACATGCGTACTGATTGAGTGGTATCTTGTGGATTCAACTATGGAAAAGAGATGCTATTCCAAATAACTGGGTATGGGATGTCATATCTTGAAAAGAGTTGCACATGTGAGTGGAAATAGATGTAATAAATTGAATGAGAGTGGTCGGATATACTACAGCTAGAAACAATTTACTGATGTAGGGTACCGTCAACCAAAGAATTTGCTCAGAATGGTCACGAACGACGCTGCAATTCAATACTGTATATTGAATTTCAACAAGGCACTAATAGTGATTTTTCACTAAGATGAGGTACTAAATGATGAATCCAGCCACACACACACCTCAAGAACTACACAATGCACACAAGCACACGCGGGCGTACACACACATACACACACCAAGAACTACATAATGCATTAACCAGACTACCAGTTCTAGTTCATTGATAGACCTCCTCAATCTCATGATATCGAAGTTGGGTCCTCAGTTTACGATCTTAACCTATTTTAGGAAAACAAAGAGACATTACAGTCTATTTTTCAAGACATTACAGTCTAATATAGTGGAACATGCTCAAAACAATGACCATATTCTTGTGGGCATGTTCTTTCCTGAACAAACACACTGGCAAAGTGACAATCCCTTCTACTTGCACAGTAAGACTCTTTGTTTTGGCTCTGCATTAACATTTTGGTTTTTGCACTGGCTTGAAAAGTTGGGTGGATTTGATAAGAACAATGGATGGAGCTTTTAAGATTAGTTTTTGATGAGAATGCATCAGTTGGTCTCTCTTTTTTGTTTCTCGATCAGGGAAAAAAAATAAAAAATTCTAGTATTCTTATGTTTCTTTCATGCACCTATGGGCTATGGTTCATAAATTTAAAGGCCAACACAATATCCTTGTCCATTCTTCTACTGACATGGATTCGGATATTATGCACTTCTCTTTCAACGTTAGTTGCCTACACCAGTCCCTAGCCATTGCCGCTAGCCCCAGCCCATCCCTAATCACTGCTGCACCTTTCCCTGCTATTCCATTGCTGCTGTACCACCCCCCACAGCAAACCCTTTGTGGTCGTACCCTTTCCTACAACCATATTACTCCAGTCCTAGTGCTTCGGTAGCCTTCCCTAAACCCTAGTATTGCTGCCTCACCACTCCTAGACCTAATCCCTGCAGTCACAACCCTTTGTTATACAACTAAACACATTAATAGGCAACTAATCACAACCGCTTGGACTTTCTCCGAACCTGCCGTGTTCTAGAACTTTGCCCATGAATCTCTCTCCAAGAATAGAGGAATGCACAAATGAATGTGTGTGTCAGCTCTATGGACGGAAAGACCATATAAGAATAGAGGAATGCACACATCTATGTAAAAGGATGTGAAGAAGCTCCCGTCTTGCCTTTGTCATAAACATGGCATACGTCCAGGGGTTTGGGAGCCACCATTCAATGGTTCCCGATAAAAGAGTTATCTTTGACCTAAAATCAACTTGATGATCTTAACAATTTTTTCTATCATATTCTTCTTGATGGTCAAAAAAAAAAATTTTGAAAGTGTAATACTTTATTGACCAGATCACTTTTGGCCCCGAAGATTTCCTTTATGGCAACTCTCAAATGATGGGTTCCAACCACCCTGGATGTTTGCATTATATACGGAAGAGACAAGAGACAGAAGGGAAGCTTCTTTTCGACCTCCTGACCCTGCGCAATTATTCTTGTAAGATATTTCAACTCAATCAAGCAATTAGAGTAGATGCAATCCTAGTTTTGAAATGCAATATGTGAATGTTTTAAGAGTAGACTGATCATGGAATATCATC
Organism: Tetracentron sinense; assembly: GCA_015143295.1. NCBI lineage: Eukaryota > Viridiplantae > Streptophyta > Magnoliopsida > Trochodendrales > Trochodendraceae > Tetracentron > Tetracentron sinense. The sequence goes on from CM026561.1 coordinate 27,523,047, forward strand.
ATTTATCACAATTAGAAAGATACCTTTAAAAGCTACAAGGTTACCATCCTTATTGAATACCATACGGTTTGATATAACCTTAACATTCTTAAAACATCTATGAAGTTTCTGCCTCAGGACCTGGTAAAATGACAAGAAGAAGCAAAGTATGACACTTCATCTTGTAATTTGGTAAGAAAGAAGGGGCCAACTTAATGCCTGAAATTAATGGCTAAAGTTGTTAGTCCTAGAATATGATCACCAGAAAAATCTTGTTAAACCAACCTCTTCTATGATATCTGCAAGCCCCGCCAAAAATATAAGAACAGGCACGCCTCTCTCCTGCAAATTAATGGAGTGAAATACAAAAGTGATACAGAGCTTCATCAACTGATTCTATCATTATATGTCTGCATCTTACTTGGCTGCAGCTTCTACTCAACTAGTATCATAAGTTAACTGGCCCATTGAGAGGGAGTGAAACATACCAGCTCAGAGTCAAGCCCCTTAGCAGATAAAAAAGAAAGGACAGAAGGGAAGTCAAGAAGATGAAAGAACTGACATTGATTTCAATATGGTGGTTACTTTTCAGATCTAACAGATTTGAACATGGATAGCCTAGTCTTAGGGAACCTGGCGTACAATAGATAATGTTTAAACTGCATTTATCAACTTAAACTTGGCCAATTCAACCCCGCTTGACAGATGTCCTAATACCAAACCTGGATGTCATTCAGCAAATACCATTGGCCTCTACTATCTTTTTGCTAAATCAACTAGTTCTTCAAGAAAACAACTTAGTCAAACTAAAAAAACAGATCAATTTCCCATCTGGGGGCTTCATGATTGGCTTAAGCTGGCCAATTATACGTTATATAGTTCCCAAGTCATGCTCAAATAAATTTTTGCACAATGATGAGTTTCTACCTCCAAAAGCTCAAACAGTTCAATTACACCCTCCCTAAAAGCAATTCTAGCATTAGCAACGGACTTCTCTATGGCATCATAGGTAAGGCCTCCCTCAATAAGAAGAGAATGGGTTTTCTCCCACCTGCAACAACGTATATAGCAGCTTCAGTTCCATGAAACCCAATCAGGACTCAGTGAAGGCATGGAAAATGTATCCCAAGGAACTTGTGTACCAAAGCATTGTCCAGAACAACAATCAGTTATGCATGTATGAGTTTTCATCTCATATAGAAGCTTATATGTTGTTATTATAATTTTTAAAATATTAAGCTTTCATGGAGGGAGACAGTGAGCTAGATCCCCAACCAATGCAATATTTCATTGAGAGAAAACATTGCTTACCACTCTTCCATGAGTTTTGCTTTCTCTTCGATGGGAATTGTTGGGGAGAATTCTAATGGGTGATAATATTCAAATAATTCATGCCTCTTCACATCATACTCAGGATTCCCCTGTTGCAATAGGCCATGACTGCCTAACCATGTTATTAGAGAAAATCAAAAGCAAATTCTATAAACAGATCCCGAGAAAATAATTAATTAAGAGAGTAGCAACATCGGCTACTTACTCTGCCCTCGGAGGCCATTGATCCAGTACTGGGTTAGTGTAGCATCAAAATCCGCAATTACCTGAAATTTTAAAAAAACATAACAATAGATGATAAATAGATAGAAAATAAAAGCATTTTTGTGCCAAAATTATGCCTGAGCTTCAAGCGAAACTTTTACATATTATATAAATCTATCATTATGAGCATCCATCATCATGGAATCTTGAGAGCTCCTGAAGTTTGAGCAAGGAAAATGAAAATGGTGAGCATTCATAGTGATTGGCATCAAAGGTTTCAGTCAATTGAAATCTTAAGAACAGAAACTAATTTCTGAAATTCAAGAAGATTTAAGACTCTAATCCTCACAAGATGAAACTTAAAATAAAAATAAAGATTAAGGAACTGGGTGCATTGCATTTACGTCTATCAACCAAAATAAAAATGGAAAATTCAACTTAGATTATAAAAAGGAACTGAAAATAAAACATTTATTGCAAATATCCAAGCAACACCAATCTCCAGTGGAGAAAACTATTATCTAAAAAAAAGACGATCATTCAAATGAAATGTCTGATAAAGGATTAAATTAACGTAATTAAAAAAATTAGGGATTTGACGAAATGCTGGAGAAAACCTGGAATTTTGCAGGACCGGCATTCCGAATTGCAGCTTTTTTCTTTTCCAGCGACTCGCAATCACCAACCACGGCCTCGGAAACTCTCGATGGATCAAGCTCCTCCATTTTGATTTGATCTCTGTAACCACAAGTATCTGCTGGAATTATGATTTGACAAAAGGGGAGCCGGATTCTATACTTAAATTCCAAGCAACACCAATCTGTAATCACAGCCATTCTATACTTAAATTCCAGCAGATACTTGTGGTTACAGAGATCAAATCAAAATGGATGGATAGAATTATATATGGTATGTGCATGAGTGGAGGTGATTAAAGAAGAAAAGGAGTTTTGGCGATACCTAAAAGAGTAGGATTTGGGTGGAGACGGAAGGAAGCGTTGCTTGCAAATGCTAAGCGTTTCTTCATTTCATCGAGCTCCTGCAACTCCAGAGATGATCGAAGAAATTAGGGTTTCAAATGAGACTCCAAAATTAAATACATCGTAATAGAAAAGAGGAAAAAACCTTGACAGCATCATCGTCTACAGTTTAAATGTTTTTGCTCACTTACAGTTTTTCCAGAAATACGGTTGATCTCCGATCAGTGAGACTTGTGGTAGAGAAAACCCGTGTAGAAATGGCAGTAGCTATCGTTCCCGGCGGCGGAGCAGGGGAGCCGGAGAAGATGGCCGGAGATGGGAGCAGAGGAGCCAGAGGCGGAGCAAGGGAGCCGGAGAAGGTGGCCGGAGTTAGGAGCCTTAAAGCGAAGAGGGAAAGGGAGCGAAAATGTGGAGGGAAACAGAAGAGGGAAAGGGTCGGGCCCTAAAATGTCAAATATTGGGCCTTTGACGGCGTTTTCTAAAAAGTGCCGTAAAATGCTCTTGATTTCCCGCCATGTCTTCAGCGGCATCTTTTTAAAAAAACGCCGTAATAGAGTCTATCAACTACGGCATTTTTTTATAAAACGCCGTGATAGAGTTCTCCGCCACCTCTTTGGTGGCGTTTTTGAGGAAACGCCGTGTTTTAATGCCTTTACAGGCGTTTATTATTAAACGCCGTTAAAAAATTGCCGCAAAAAGCTTATATTTTTGTAGTGTGTGACGCTACATTTTTTTTAATCAAGCTAACAAGTTCATATTCTTAAAAATCATGCTTTGAGTTCTTGCGTACTTATGATTCTTTAGACTTCTTTATGCATCTTATGAGTCTCATGAGTTTCTTATTCACCTTATGAGTCTTGTGAGTTACTTGTGAGCATTTTATGAGATTCTTAACTTATGAGCATCTTATGAGATTTTTACTTTTCACTTACTTGGAGACAGATGCTAGTACTCGTATCTGGTCTTTGTATATCAGCATCCTCTCTTACTTTCTTGGAAATAGATGATAGTGCTCGTACCTGGTCTTAGTACACTAGCATCCTTTCATGTTCTTCATTTTACTTGGAGACATATTACTAGTACCCGTACTTGGTCAAAGTGAAGGGGGATCCGGATAAAAATTTATGCGGAAACTGGATCCCCTAGATCTTAACACCATAAAAAGCATCAAAATTATCTAAGAGTTTTAGTCATATCACCTCGGTGAATGTTTTTCACCGGTGAAGCTTAATCCACTCGAACCATCAGAACTCTTTGTAGAGATTTCTTCGAAAAAAATACTAGAAGCTCGATCCTTGTTCTTCGCTATCCCTACGAAGCTTTAGAATCTCCTTTGGAATTATAGAAGCAAGAGGAAGAAGATCGATCAATGGTGTAGACCTTCTATCACCAATAATACTAAGGTTCATAACCCTGATTTGCAAAACCCAACTAGGACCACCAATATAGCTCACGAAAATCCCTAGGGGTCTCCCCTAGGGCTCACGGTTTGGAGAGAGAGAGGAGAGGAGAGAAAAAATTCTAGAGAATTCTACTTAATGGTCAAAGGTGTTGGGGTATTTATAGACTAGGATCTTATCCTAATCCTAATCCTACTCCAACTTGATCTTATCTAGTAGGATTTATTAATTAACAATAACTCTGATTATTAATTAAATAAATTCCTACTTAATTTATAACTACTTTAGTTATAGTAATCCTATTAATTAAAGAGTCTCTATTATAAGAGGATTCCTTAATTAAAAGGGATAAGTCAACATCCTACACCAAAGTAGGAAACCTAGTCAAACTAGGAATCCACAAGGGGGGGCGTGAGATTTGAGAAGTTAAAATTCTTTATTGTAATCTAATTACAATAACATCTTCATCCTGATTGCAATCCAATGCTTGGATTTTAATTCCATAATAAAATGAATTATATTTCAATAATTATTCAATTAAACAAATCCTAATCCAATTAGGATTCCTCAAGTGGGCGCCCCACCCTAGGGTTTAAACCCATGGGCTTTGGCCCATATTAAAGGTCCATTTTAATGGGTTTATGGATATGGGTCAAACTCATTTCCCCTTTAATTATGTTAATCAAATAATTACTAAAATAATCTCTTAGTTTAAATTAATAATTAATTTAAACAATAGATTAACTATTAATCTATTTAATTAAATGACTAACTTTTAATCACTTAAAATAATTGATTAACTTTTAATCAATTATTGAGCTTGTATTTCTTATGTGAGCACCTCCACAGATTGCTCTGGGACATTCTTACCCTGACTTATCCAATGTTATATCATTGACCCTAAATGGGAATTACATCGGAATTGCAAGTGACGTGAGATATCCATGTTGCAATTGAATCTCAGTGTATGAACATTAACCATTACGGATCCTGCCACATGAACTTTTAAATTCGATTTATCCTTCAAAATACATTATCCCTAATGGGCCTTCGAGATTGACATACTATCTAACCCATAGCCCATTACAAATCATCCAGGTTTCCAAGACTTATGATTAAGCCATGAGAAACAATTTCTAGAAAAACATTTTGAAAAAATCCTTTTATAAGTATAAAACCTTTTAATAAAAGTATATTTCAAAACTTATTTTGTTTTCAAAATCACCTGCGCAGGATTTGAACTTAATCAACTGTCTTACCGGGAACTTGGATAATCTCTTAAATTAATGAGCATGGATTTCTTGTTTGAAATTCATCATGACTCGAACAACTTTCTAACTATCTAACTGTCATTGTATTGTATTCCTTAAGTTAGAAAATACGTTGGTGGAATCAAAATAGTCAGATCACTGCCCAGTCATAGATGAACTCATCAGATCTAAGGATCATCGAAACCGTTCAATGTGAATGAGAGACCAACTATTTGATAGTATGTTTATGCAAGAAGTCTCTCATTGAATGCAATCAGTCAGTGTACATTTAAGCACCCATATGCTGATGTGTAGTCTCCACTACAATAGTTCGAGATAGAACTATATCTCAACTATTGAGAACATCTTAGCATTCTGGCAGCAATATAAGTGAAGTGCCCAGCTTCACCCACAGCCGTAACTATATAAGGTGTAAGGAACCGGAAAGTTATATCTACCTGTGATAATCTAATCACATAACTTTCCTATAATATATCCTATGGACCTTTATCGATATCTCATATCGTATAGATCATCTCATGATCATGGTCAATTACCCATAATGAATACACAATAGATTAAGAAGAAGCATTTATTAATCAAATTAATAAGGTTCTAACAATCTAAATGACTTTTCTGGGCATCATGTCCAATACTAAGTATACCAGTAACCTCTCATGCTTTTAACTTCTTTGAAACAGATGTTAGTGCCTGTACCTGGTCTTAGTACACTAACATCCTTTCTTACTTATCTTGGAAACATATACTAGTGCCCGTATCTAGTCTTAATACATTAGCATACTTTCATATTCTTCATTTTACTTGGAGACATATAATAGTACCCGTACTTGGTCTAAGTATACTAGTATCATCTCATACTTGTTTGGAAATAGATGTTAGTGTCCATACCTCGTCTTAGTACACTAACATCCTTTCATACTTTCTTGTGAGCTTTATTTTCATTCCTTATAAGCATGTTTTGTCTTGTGAGCATTTTTTATGAACTTTAATTATGAGCCTTTCTTTTTGTTTCTTATGAACTTTTCTTATGAGCTTTTACTTATGGGCTTGTAATTATGAGTCTTAGGATATCCGTACTTATGAGAAACATCGGTCATACAAGACATACATGTGCATAGAGTACTTGTGAGAAGCATAGGGTACGTGTGAGCATCACGTAGTAATTGTGAACATCATGGTGATCATAGAATGCATTTAAAACATGAAGACGTATGCATGACATTTTCTTTATAGCATGGACATACACATACATGGGCTACTTAGCCTTATTCCATGCACAACCATACTTTAATACTCATACTTCATACAAAAACTCGGTCATAAAAGCATGTATATCAATTTTAAGCAATAGGGTAAGCTAGGAAAACTTCAAGGTTAATGAAAACCCCGGTTTCATTTCATTCTTTTCCATAGTATCTACTTACAAGGCTATATGCCTTAATTTTATTCAAAAACCATGGATTAATACCTATAGGGCACCAATGAATCATAACAAAGCTTAGTAGAGTGTGACTACATTCTTTTTCTAAAACCCATCCCTCTTAGCTCACTTTTCGTTAATGAATGATAACCTTGTTTTCCATAAGACACTACATTAAATCTTGTTTTTCAAAGATGAAACATAGTATGAATAGTTAGTAGAGTGTATCTACATATACGAGGCCATAAATCTCGATTTCCTTTTCTTTGTTTTCATAGTATACAATTACAAGGCTATATGCCCTAGTTTTCTCAAAAACATACATCAACAACCACTAAGCATTAATGAATCATAACAAAGCTAGGTAGTAGATTGTATTTACTATTTGTTTTATCAAGATCATGCTTTATATTTTACTTGTAATAGAGGAATGGCAAAATAGCCAAATCAACTCAAGTTAATCACAACCTTTCATTAAACCATACTACTACATATTAATGATCTATAGCAAGGTAAGTTAGTAGAATGTATCTACCTCTCAAAATTTAGGGGAAAAGACTTGAGAAGACTTGAGAACCCTTGTGGAAGTGAATCCAAGCTTCAAGGAAGAAGATCCAAGCTTGAGGAAGTAGATCTAAGCTTTAGGAAGCTTTGGAAACAAGATTCGAGCTTTACCTTGATCTCACAAGAAAACCCCTTTTAAAAACCCTAACTCTTTCTCTTTTCCTCTCAAAGATAGCCCTCAAACTGTTAGAACCCTAACCCCCTCGAAAAATGGGTATTTATAAAGTTAGGGTTGTGAAAAACCCGGCTTGGAGCGGCGGTCGAATGGCCTTCACCAAAAACCTCATTGTTGCCCGTTTAGTGCAAAAATTCACCAATCGGTCAACCGACTGGGAGGGGTGGTCGATCGGCTCCTTTAGCAAACCTACTGTGGCCCATTTTGGGCCACATTTAAGACAGTCGATCGACCGGCCATGAGGGGTGGTCGACAGGCCACTACAAATGTGGGCCATTTTCCTCTATTTTCTTCATTTTTCACACTTAGAGTGCTTCCACTCTTCTCTTAACTCACTTAGAGCGTTTTCCACTCCTTTACCTTGGTTTAACACCACCACAACACATATACTTTGATTGCAAACTCTTTCATTTATTCATCACACACCAAAATACATAGAAGACCTTTAGACCTATCACAATTCACCAGCACTATTCACTTTGTCATGCCATCAAGTTCTGGGGTTCTATACAGTTGATAATTTTAAAATTTTAAGTTTTGTCTTACTTTGGAACAAAATATTTAATTGTATGATTTTGTTGCTTGTAGACTCTTTGGGCCGTACACGTCTCACTGTTTCTAGTACAGCAAACATTAGGATGTGGGACCCACTCCAAAGTGTTTGTCTTTCTTCCGAGATCGTGAGGGCGTATATGGCTAGCAATTCCTATAGTTTTATTATGACATATTTCTTTTTATCATTTATATATCTAGTGATAGTATTAAGCGTAGTGAGTTAAACAATGATAAGTAGATATTCTTTTTATGGGAAATTCCATTCTAGTGACTTAATCTGAATACTACATCGTCTTAGTTCTTATAGTTTTAGGTTTGGTTTTTTATACTTCTTTCTTTCTTCAAACTTTTATATTTAAGAAACTAATTTTTTGAACTTTTTTTTATGTACTCTTTCATTATACAACTACACCATGGGAGTTATATGGAATGGGGCGGGAACCGTGACTTCTACAAATGGGTCACTAAACCTAAGTTGCTAGTTGCTCTTAGCTGCCCTTCAGCTATCATCTTTGTTGTTGTTGATGACTGCCTTTTGCTCTCAGCTTCATTCCCGGTAAGTTTATTGCAATTAGAATAATGCAGTGTTATTTTATGCTAGTTAATCGTATCATAATATAGTTGATAATCTAAAAATTTAGTCTTAAGTTAGAATAAAAATATTAATTTTAGGATTTTGTTCTTTATAGACATGTGGGGCCGTCGTACACGCCCTGGGTGTGGGCCCCACCCCAAAGTGTCTTTGTGCTGAGATTGTGGGGGCGTATTTGGTTACCAATCCCCTTGTTTTATTGTGACATACTTTTTTTTTTTTATCATTTATCTAGTGTTAGTATTTTGCGTAGGGAGTAACTCAATGGTGAGTTGATGTCTTGCTTAAGGGAAATTCCCTTCTAGTGACTCGATCTGAATACAATACTCTTCTTAGTTCTTTGACATTTAAGTCTAATATCTTTATACTCCTTATTTTTTCAAAATTTTATATGTAAGAAACTGATTTTGGAACTTTTTTTATGTGCTCTTTCATTTACAACTACATCATTAACTCTAGGTTGCACATTGCTCTCGGCTGCCCTTCAACTTTTGTCTGCCTTTTGTTCTTGACTTCATACCCGGTAAGTTTATCGTAATTATAATATTGCAGTGCTATTATATGTTAGTTAATTGTATCGTAATACAATTGATAAGTTTAGTCTTAATTTAGAATAAAAATATTAATTTTAGGATATCTTCGGATATCATTTATGTAACAACCCCAAAATCCCACAAGGCTAAAATAAGACTTTGGAATCGACACATTACTTAACCTGCTTAAAATCCATGCATACAAGGCTACTACACGAGTCTCCAAAAATGAGAGTAATAAAATTCTGATATATAAACTATAACCAACCTGCACAAGTCTATGGTCAACATATACAACTTACTATAACCAACAAGTATGAAAAATACAACCATAAAAAGTCTACTAAGCAACATCATCAGAAAGTCTAATACAAAACTCTTTCAACCAACAAAACATAAACTAAGAGGTGTAGCCACCCAAGACTCCGGCTCCTTCCTCAATGGGCTCACCTTCTCCTCCTTCCTCGATGTAAGTCTCCTCAACCCACGGCTCCGCCGTGTACTCCTGCACTAAACCTACCAAGACAAAAGTCCGGCTGAGTACAAAAGTACTCAATGTATATAAAATCCAACCAACAATAATAATATACCTGCACTTGGTTTGAAACATATCCAATAGCATAATAACATAATCAGAGTACGGAAGAACGTGTGCGCATATACATCATATCATCACCTTGACTCGTGTACTTGTGAGAATCTTTGACTTAGAAGACAATATACTTATGAGCTACTTATGCTTATGAGACCACGTGCTTGTGAGATGCTTATGCTTATGCACTTATTCAGATCATACAATGATATGACATGCTGTTCTTGGCGGATACGAACCATGTCTAAGAAATCATATGGTTGGCATGCCGTTCTTGGCAGATACGGACCATGCTTAAGAATCAAATGGTTGACATGCCGTTCTTGGCGGATACGGACCATGTCATGCTTATGCTTATTCAGAATGTCATACGTATGCCATGCTCATGCTTGTGGTCCACATGTGTGACTTGTGAGACTCTCTTCTTAACATACAAGTGCATCTGTGCTTAAGTGTCGAAATTAACATTCGAGTTGGTAATTGCTTAGATTCCGATCTCCTACCATGGAAACTCCACTATACTGTCCCATACCAAATAGTTAGAGAATTCCCGGTTTGAGAGATTTTCCTCTAAGTTCTTACCTTCCCGACTATCAATTTCCATGCAAGTAATTAGGCATACTTATCAAACCATCACATATACATATCTTATCATAATTCATATTACAATTCAAAATCAATTTACCACAATTTCATAAGAGTATAATAGCATTTATCATCTCAAGCATTTTCACAAACACCTTGAGTACGCATAATATGAATCCATTTCCCTTCTATATTTTCAAGTATTCATCAAACCATAATTCATCCATACAATCAATTCACCATTCACATCCACATATTAATCCTATCCTCCATACATTTCCCATCCTCCATATATTCTATCTACATTTTCATCCACATTTCCATCAATAATTAGCTTACTTCATAGAAAATTTGGGAAAATGCATTTAATCTCTATTCTATCATTCCTATCATATTAATATTCACAAAATATTAAAATAGAGTTGATTAGGATAGTATATCGACCTTAGGAATCCTTCCCTTGGATTCAAAACGCTCCCGAGGTGATTTGGGGAAACTTTCCAAGCTCTCCTTGCACTATCCAAGCTATCACCTTCTTCCCTAAGAAAGCCCTCTCTTAAAACCCTAGGGTTTTCTCTCCCTTTTTGCCAAATTAGGTTAGAAATAGGTAGAGTATTCTAATACCCCAAAATAGAATCCCTATTTATAGCCCCAAGGTCTGAGAACAAAAAGACCAAAAAGCCCTTACTAAAATTCTGCAAAAATACGAAGGACTGAGCGATTGGTGGTTAAGACCGAGCTCTCGGTCAAAAAAGCACTCTCTGGAAATTTTCCCCATACAAAATTTTGGACCAGTCGATAGATACCGATCAATCGGTTTTGGATCGATTGATCGCTATTTCTGACCGAGCGATCGGTGCTTTGCAGATTTCGACTCATTTTACTGTTTTGGCCATAACTTTTGACTCGTTCGTCGGATTTCGACAATTCAACTTGCGTTGGATTCGTCTTTCGAAAACAAACATTTTTGGTATTTTAGAATTTTCAAATTCCCTTTTATTTATGGACCAAATTATCCCCAAAGTTGACTGATTTGCAATTCCATTAGACAAAACCTCGAAAAACCCATTTTTTTGACTTAGCTTAGACTAAAAATAAAGAAAAACATTAAACATGAACCTCGAAGAGGGTTCTAATACCTTTCTAATGGTTCAAGAATCACTCAATTCCAACAACCGGTGCCAAAACTAGAGCTTCCTAAAGTTTAGGGTGTGTTATGGCATTCCTGAACTAGAAGTTTGATTAAACCTTAATCACACTACACCCATTAGATATACAATACAATAAACATTAAAACATCACAAGGACTATAATACCCCTAATGCAATGTAATAAAAACATAAAAAAAAATATTCGGGTCTCTACAATTTACCTACGTTAGTACGGTTAGTGGTTAGTTTGGGGATTGGAGCTCTTGTGGACTCATCACCCGGGGATTGGATCTCCAGACCTCCCTCAACAGAGAGGCCACATCCCACCACTGGCGCAAGAGGTGGGGTGTATCCTAACCACTCTTAAAGGGAGTTAAAAAGGGGACAACGCGAAAAGGGGGGGGGGGGGGGAGATGACTTCCCCCTTTCTCACTCCGAGGAGGGGATGATTTTCATTTTTTATTAGGCAAAATGCATAACAAGAATCTTATGATACAGAAAAGTGAGTTTTCAACTCATGTGTAATGAAATAACCCTTATTCAATGATTCCAATTGGTCTAAAGGGGGGTTGAATAGGTCTTCTTAGCAATGTCTACCAATTTTAATTTTGTATGATAGTTAATTAGAGTTATGGTAAACAAAGTAACAATCAAGTGCGGAAAATATTGAAGGCAAGCAATCTACGGCACAATAAATATTTTACGTGGAAACCCTTCCTAGAAATACCATGGGACATAGTCCGGCACAAAATCCACTAAGAGAATAGTTATCAATTACAAGACTTCACTCGTACTTAACCGGACACTATAAACTGTTCCTCGATACAGATTTCTCGTCCTGAAGTCCACGAACCAACGTTCGATCTCTGCCACAATAGCTCAGGCTTTTCACTGGCCAACGCTTCTCGAAGTTTTCAACCACGATCTCTAAAGATCGATCTCCATCAATGACGGCTTTGGATTTCTCCGACCAAATATCTCAACCATGATCCTCCTCGGATCGATCTCTGTCCTCGACGGCTTTGGCTCACGTCAACCAATGCTCACATAGAGCACACATAGGGTTTTGAAGGTTTAACAAACCTCTAGAGGGATTTCAACGAAGATGGAGATCAACCAATGGAAGTATCAAGTTTATTGACTTTACTTGCATCACTAGAGAGTGAGAGGGGAGAACAATGAGTATCCACCAAACGGGGATTATGAAACCCTAGATCACTAAGAGAAATCTCTACGCTCTCTCACCAAAACCTTAGATCGAGCTAAGGGATCATTGTTTAAATAACCATTTCCAAGAGAAGCTCAGAATTGATTTTAGAAAGGAAAAATACGCTGTCCGTTCGAACGGTCTGGAGAATGGTTGCGAACGGTGTGCCAGTGAGGCTACTTGGAATCCGAATTCTATTGAACCGTTCAAATGACATGAAGGGCGTTCACATTCGTTAGAACGGCCTGTGTAGATTTTCACTCTTTTCAGCACATAACCCACTCAACTTTGCAATAACTTAACTTGGGTCAATTTCTAGTCACCTAAGGTATATGATAATGTTATCTAGGACAATTCCACCTTTGGTAACCACTAAGTATCTTGGTCACTTACCATCCTACGGGTGCGAGCGAAGCTTTATCCGGAATGTACTTCACTTAAGTATTTGGAGCTTCATCTTCACATGTCTCCAACAACCAAAGGAACAACGACACCAGACTTACATTAACACCATTTTGACATCAGAAGCCAATACAAAGTGTGACTTTACATGTAATGGTTAGCTTTTAACATCATTTAGGCAGCTCATTTTAGTAGCTATTGTTTAATATTACTCTTTCTTATCGACTGTGCGGATCCTTTCCCAACTGGTGGTTTTGGAGTAGAAGAGATGAAAGAATGGTTATCATAAAGGATGTGTCGTGTCAAAAGGAAGATCTAATGGGCACTTGACGTTGTGGTTCTTTCTTGTGGATATGCTATTAAGTATTATCATTTGTTGAACATTTCAGGGCTTGTGCATATGCACTAACTGAACAAGTATTATGTAACTCCACAGATTGCAATGTTGAACATTTCAGGGCTAGTGCGATGATCACAAGTTGATGCAATGGTCACTCAAAATCCAATGTTGAATATACCTTTCCCCTATTCTTCTGGTGCTCTTTATGAAGCTTAGAATATCATTATTATTATATATATATAAATAATATAATTATTATATATATAATAAACATATATTATTATTATTTTAAATTTTTTTTTATAAATCAAGCCGAGCTCGAGCCTGAACAATTCGAGACGAGCCGATCTTGGCCTAGCACGGCTTGGCTCGAATACACTCCTACTAGATAACTTCATTCAGTAAGAGAAGAGTTTTAAGTATGAGGGGAAGCTCTCATCTTAGTGTAAATAGTTGGCTTGCACGCAAGGCACGTGCATAGATTTAATCTATATTACCTTATATGAAATATATTATAAAAATTTGAGGACCATTTTAGAGAAATAGACTTGAGGATATATTAAGAACCCAAAAAATATGTAAGGGCATTTTGGGTATAAAATTTAATGGACGTGTTGTTGGAAAAAATGAGGTTGTTTGAGGTATAGAAAATTTAGATGTTTTTCAAAATAAATAAAATAATATAGGTGTATTTTTAAAAATATCACAAGAGGGATGTGTTAGGAATAATATTTTAGATATAGGGCATTTTAGGTATAATATAACTGAGGGAGGGGTATTTATGGAAAATTTTATTATTAAAAAATACCCTCCTTTACATTTATAATTACCAAACTACCACTTCCCAAAGAAAATTTTGGGTTGCTCTGGTTGAATGTTCAACCAGAGCTTCTGTTCATAGTTAATCTCATTTTTAAGTGAATAACTCTTAATAGGAGCTCCGGTTAAACAGTCAACCGGAGCAACCCAAAATTTGCTTTGGGAAGGGGTATTTATGGAAAAAAAAATTAATGTTAACAAATATTCTTCTTTGCATTCATAATTACCAAACTACCACTTCCCAAATCAAATTTTGTGTTGCTCGGGTTGACTGTTCATAGTTAATATCTAGAGCTCTTGTTCATAGTTAATCTCTATTTCTAGTATAAATTCTTAGGTGAAAAATTTTGTCCTTTCGTGACATTGATTTGAGAAGGTTAGCTGGTTTGAGGAGATAGGAATAACAGAGGCAAACGGTATTAACTGCTTAGAGATTGGATCACGGCCAATTGTGATAAACCATCGAGTTCAATCGCACCCACAGTTCAATTGACCTGTGGGTGAGATTAAACTCTCCTTTAGTTCAATGGCAATTGCTAGTGATACGATCTCTTAACTATTATGTATGGGTTTGAAGTCAGTGGAGCAAGGGGCATTATGGGAAAATAATTTAACAAACAAGGGTATTATGAGAATAAAGTCTTGAACAAACGGTTAAAAGGGACACGTGTTGACCTGTGGGTGCGATTGAACTCCCCCGTTCAATGGCAATTTGTAGTGATTGATCTGTAACTGTTATGGGTGGGTTTGAGGTCAGTGGAGAAAGGGACATTATGGAAAAATAATTTTAAAAACTAAGGGTATTATGGGAAAAAAATCTTGAACAAACAAAAAATTTTGTCCTATTTGCATTGTCCTCTTTTGTATAAGGTAACATAGAAATAGGTGGTAATCTTGTAATTATGGAGATAAAATTAATTACAAAACTGCCATAACCTCTCTCCATAACTATAAGATTGTTACCACCTACACATCTCTGCTATTATAAAGAGAATGGTAGGGTCAAAAGTTTTGGTTGATCTTTTCTTTAATGACTATTAAATCCTAGGTGTATTTCTCTATTATTATCTTCTTAACTATTATATCTCTTCTACTGTTATAATACGGGAAGGAGGGATCGATAGATGCGTTAGATTAAATGTCTATCTCTAAATCTATTTTTAAATCATTAAAATTTTCTAGGACTCCACTATTATGCGGTAACTACCCAATTTGCAACATCACAAACGGTTGTCTCACCCTTTTAAACGTCCCATTTTCCCACGATCACCACGATTCCCATCACCGTTTCAATAATCATCCTCTCATCCAAATTTTTTCCGTGTCATTTGACTATTCAACTTCTCCTTCAAATTGTTTGGTTTCAATTACATGATCTTTTAAATAGTTCCCCCCCCCCCCCCCCCCCCCAATTATTTTGTTCTTCGGGCAATAATCCACAAACCATTGATCGGACAGATTCATGAGATTTAAAATATCCTATTCAAAAGATTTTGAAACTTAAACATCCTTTAGAGGGGTTTTTGTTAGTTTTGTTAGGAATGCTTGCAGGTGTCTATTGGTAATTGGAGCGTGGAAATCTTCCTCAAAGGCTGCAAAAGCAAAACTAAGCAATCTTTTTGCAAACCAGTGACTGTCTTGGACCTGAAGCTCTTATAATATTACTGAAGAATTATTCAAGAAGCCATGAGGTGCTTCTTTGCTTTTTTCTTCCTCTACGTGTTTCTTATACAATCAGTTGAATGAAAGGATTGAAGTTTGCAGATCTGTCATTGGTTCTTGTTGTCATTGGTTGTAGATTTTTCATTTAGTTTTCACATTCTCCGATCACACAATCTGTAGAGCCCCGGACCTTTTCACATTTAATGCATGACACTTTCGTTGCCATTTTGCCTTTAAAGAGGTATAATTAATAAATGAGGAAGAAATTGGAAATTCCGAAACGTCAGAAATGTTCCTTTTCGAAGTACAAACCCAACGCAAATTGATTCGTCAAAATCGGACGAACGATTCAAAAGATATGGCCAAAACAGTCTGGACCTACAGGCAATTGATCGCTCGGTTATGCACTAAGGACGTAGCTCGGAAGGCACTAAGGACGTAGCTCTGATAACGTGCTCTGACAACGTGCTCTGATAAGGCACAGACAACGCATAGATAACGTACTCTGATAACGTACACGTTGTGCATCCGTTGTGCAACAGACAACGGGTACGTTGTACAGCTCACGACGGGCACGTTGTACATAAGACAACGGACAACGAGCTCAGCACTATGCACAACACAACGTGACAACGTGTTCGGCACTATTCACAGCACAACGTGTTTGGCACTATTCACAGCACAACGTGTTCGGCACTATTCACAGCACAACGTGTTTGGCACTATTCAAAGCACAACGTGTTCGGCACTATTCACAGCACAACGTGTTTGGCACTATTCACAGCACAACGTGTTCAGCACTATTCATAGCACAACGTGTTCGGCACTATTCACAGCACAACGTGTTTGGCACTATTCACAGCACAACGTGTTCGGCACTATTCACAGCACAACGTGTTCGGCACTATTCACAGCACGTGTTTGGCACTATTCACAGCACAACGTGTTTGGCACTATTCACAGCACAACGTGTTCGGCACTATTCACAGCACAACGTGTTTGGCACTATTCACAGCACAACGTGTTTGGCACTATTCACAGCACAACGTGTTCAGCACTATTCACAGCACAACGTGTTTTGCACTATTCACAGCTCAACGTGTTCGGCACTCGTGTTTTTGCAGAAATTCCAGTAAGGGTACTATGGTCTTTTGGTCGGTTCACTCTTACCTTAAGAGTTTAACTCGAGCCTTTAGGGCTCATTCTCAACACTTAGGGGATTTGGGGGATTAGAAGAGAGGAGAAAGGGTTCCCTAAGCTAGGGTTTTGCTTTTGGAGAAGAATCAAAGGGGTTTTGAGACCCTAGATCACTTCAAGTCCGGTTTTTCTCCAAGATCACAGCTCAAGCACTCGTGGAGAGCGTTCCCCAAGCTAGGGCAGCACCTCACGGTCGTTTTTGGAAGGGGTTTCTTCCTAATTTCTTCAAGGTCGGTACTTCTTACTACCCTCCTAGTTATAGTTCCTCTTTTCCCTTTATTTCTTTTGATTTTCTTTCATTTACACATGTGCTATGAGATGGATGGTTGTGAATGGTGAATGGTGAATGGAGATGGAATGGGCGATTGGATGCCAAGGGTTGTGTTGTGATGATTAAAATGGGGAGGGCATTGTATCCATAATAAACACACCTTTATGATGTGAGTAAACTCACCTAGAAAAGCATGATCTAGGTTTAAATGAATAATGAATAATGAACACACCATGTTTGATGAAATGCCAAGCTGAATAAAATGAGTTGTAAATTAGGAAATGCATGCCTAATAAATTATGAATATTGCTAGGGCCTATGATAGTGTGTTTTCTTGCTTTCCCTAAATGATATGAATATTACATTGCTCAATCATTGATGTTATATGTGTCGTGAAATTACCCAAATGTCATATTTAAATTTAAATGCAAGTATGTACACGGTTCCCACGAGCACGGCATGCATGACATGATTTATCGAGGTTTTCAAGAACATGGTTAGAGGTGGGACATATCCTACGATATGTTTTACCTCGCTTTTCACAAGAAACAAGAACCAACATTCCACGAGGGGTCTCCCCTCACTCACAAGTGCATATCATGAAGAAGGGCCTCCCTTCCCTCGTAAGTACATACATATCATGAAGAAGGGTCTCCATTCCCTCGCAAGTGCATTGCATAAAGAAGGGTCTCCCTTCCCACTCAAGGCATCTCTCAAGCGCATCTCACAAGGATATCTCGCAAGTGTATCTCACAAGTTACATGATCACAAGCAAGCACGCATGACACGTACGACACGCTCGACAAGATCAAGTAAGACAAACACGACAAGCTTTCAAGTACGAAAAGATATTTCAAGCCAAGTCAAGTGCACGATGTTTTCAAGAGGTTTTATCAGCTTTCTACGAAATACAAGCATGATTATAAATTGCTTTACTTCCTTGTATGATATGAATTGTTTCCGTCTAACATATATGAATTGCTCCTGATTTATGTATTGCCATATTTATGCTATGACTATTGGTTAGTATTTGGTACCCGCTGAGTATTCCATGCTCAGCCGTACTTCTTATGTCGGCAGGTTCTGAGGGAGCTGCTGCTCCATTTGATGTTTGTGCTCCTGGTCCATGGGTGGAAGAGGAGTACGTCGAGGAGCCTTTGGAGGAACCTCCCGTAGAGGATTATCGGTAGGTGGTGTTAGATTCTAAGTGGATTGGCTGTGGGTGAGCATGAGTGATTATATCCATGTATTTTGGCGGGCATGTTCGCACTTTCCTTGTTTTGATTTCTTCGTATTAAACTTGGACCATGTGTATATACTTGGAGGTTGTTAGACTTTCGTTGTGTTTTATAGTTATGTTTCCGCTGTCATCCTCTATTGTATATGCTCTGTGGGTTTTTGCAGGTTGGTTTGTCAAGCAAGTCATGTAAGCCATGATTAGTCGTCCAAAGTTCACTCTAACTCCTAGGGTGGGTTTTGGGTCGTGACACAATCTGTAGCATCACCTATATTTTTCTCCTCAAAGGGTTATAACGAACTATTTTAAAAGCCAAAAAAAAATTGGGTTCTGACACGGTTGTGTAAATTTTTCTCCCCAGTTTATGAGATCGAATCACAGCCCATCGCAATTGCATCCCTAGGTCAACACATTTCCTCTTTAACCCATATTAATTGTGGTTAAGATTCTCTAACCCTTAGTGTTTAATAATGTAGAGCCCCGGACCTCTTCACATTTAATGCATGACACTTTCGTTGCCATTTTGCCCTTAAAGAGGTATAATTAATAAATAAGGAAGAAATTAGAAATTCCGAAACGTTAGAAATGTTCGTTTTCGAAGTACGAACCCAACGCAAGTTGAATCGTCAAAATCGGACAAACGAATCAAAAGTTATGGCCAAAACAGTTTGGACCTACAGGCAACCGATCGCTCGGTCCATAGAGCGATCGATCGGTCCAAAACCGATCGATCGGTAGCTATCGACTGGTCAAGATTTTTGTATGGGGAAATTTTCCAGAGAGTTGATTTTTGGTCGAGAGCTCGGTCAACACACCGATCGCTTGGTAGGCAACCGATCGATCGGTCATAAACACCGATCGCTCGGTACTCGTGTTTTTGTAGAAATTTCAGTAAGGGTATTATGGTCTTTTGGTCGGTTCACTCTTACCTTAAGAGTTTAACCCGAGCCTTTAGGGCTTCATTTCGACACTTAGAGAGATTGGGAGATAAGAAGAGAGGAGAGGGCGATTCCTAAACCTAGGGTTTCCATTTTGGAGAGAAATCAAGGGGTTTGTGAACCCACACTCAACTCAAGCCCATTTTTCTTCAAGATCAAGGCACAAGCTTGTGATGAGCATCTCCTCAAGCTAGGGCAGCAACTCACGGTTGTTTTTGGAAGGAGATTTCTTCCTCACTTGATCAAGGTCGGTACTTCTTGCTACCCTCCTAGATATAGTTCCTTCTTTTCCTTTATTTCTCCTTGTTTTCTTTCATTTACACATGTGCTATGAGATGGATGAGTGTGAATGGCGAATGGAGACTGAATGGGCGATTGGATGCCGTGTGTATGATGTAATGAACAAAAAGGGGAAGGGCATTGTACTAATAATAAACATACAAGTATGTTGTGATTGTGAACCCACCTAGAAAAGCATGATGTAGGTTTAACGAATAATGAACACATCATGTTTGATGAAATGCCAAGGTGAATACAAATGAGTTGTAAATTAAGAAATTGCATGCTTAAATGCTTATAGAATTTGCTAGGGCTCATGATAGTGTGATTTCTCGTTTCCATAAATTACATGAATATTGACTTGCTCAAATTATTGATGTTATATGTATTGTAAATTACCCAATTGTCATGTTTAAATTCAAATGCAAGTATGCACACGATCCCACGAGCATGACATGCATGACATGATTTACCGAGGTTTTAAAGAAAATGATTAGAGGTGGGACATATCCTATGATATGCTTTATCTCGCTTTTCACAAGAAAACAAGAACAAACATTCTACGAGGGGTCTCCCCTCACTAACAAGTGCATAGCATAAAGAAGGGCCTCCCTTCCCTCGCAAGTACATACATATCATGAAGAAGGGTCTCCCTTCCCTCTCAAGTGCATTGCATAAAGAAGGGTCTCCCTTCCCTCTCAAGGCATCTCACAAGCGCATCTCACAAGTACATCTTACAAGTGTATCTCACAAGTTACATGATCACAAGCAAGCACGCATGACATGACACGACATACAAGAATCAAGCAAGATAGACAAGATGAGTTTTCAAGCACGAAAATGGTACCTTAAGTCAAGTCAAGCGCACTGTGTTTTTCAAGGGTTTTGTCGGATTTTATGAATGCAAGCATGATTATCTACTGCTTTACTTTATTGTTATGATATGAATCATTTCTGCGTTATATACGTGAATTGTTTCCTGCTTTATGTATGCTATCCGTATGCTATGACTGTTGGTTAGTGCTTAGTACCCGCTGAGTATTCCATGCTCAGCCGTACTTCTTATGTCGGCAGGTGATGGCGGAGCAGCTGCTCCTTTTGATGTCTGTGCTCCGAGCCCTTGGGTGGAGGAGGAGTACATCGAGGAACCTTTGGAGGAACCTCCAGTAGAGGGTTACCATTAGGTGGTTGTAGATTTTGAGTGAATAGCTGTGAGTGAGATGAGAGATATACATTCATGTATTTTGGCGGGTCTGTCCGCACTTTCTTTTGGATTCCTTTTGTATAAACTTGGATTCGTATATACATAGAAGTTTGTTTAGACTTCCGCTGTGCTATGTTAGAGTATGTTTCCGCTGTTTATATCCTATATTGTATATGCTCTGTGGGTTTTGCAGGTTGGTTGCCAAGCAAGTCATGATTAGTCGTCCAAAGTTCACTCTAATTCCTAGGGTGGGTTTTGGGTCGCGACAAATAATCTTACCTTAGTTTTTTGAAAAAAAAAATTTAACTTAAGGGTTAGTATTTTTTATATTATTTCATAAAACTAAGGTTAGATTATTGAACACTAAGGGTTTGAGAATCTTAACCACGGTTAATAAGGGTTAAAGGGGATACGTGTTGACTTGTGGGAGCGATTGAACTCTCCCTGGATTCAATAGCGATTGGCTATGATTCCATCTCAAGTTTTATGCAGAGTTACCCATTTATTTCAATTTTTCCGAGAGAGTAGGCATAATTGAGGACTCCCAATGTCATCCCCCTTTGATCTGTCGCTAGCCAGCCCCTGAACGCCCACATCTCCCCCTCTCTCCTCTTTTCATATTGGCTAATTTTTATCATCAAATCAGCCAATAGAGTGTCGTGAGTGATGGATCACGTAGGTGGTTGGTGGTAACTGGGAAGTGGTTGAGAGGAGAGGGAATGTGGAGAGAGAGAGAGAGAGAGAGAGACACGTAGAAATGTGAGAGGAAATGTGAGAGGGGATAACGATGACAAGTGAATAGAGATATAGGGAGAGGATGCTTCGGAGGTACAGAGATGAGAGAGGGAGATGTGGGCATTGGATGCATTACTCCCCCTTCTTTTGATTAGGTATAAATAGATGTACCTATCTTGGTACACCACACTCTCCCATTAGTAGTGTTTAATGGGTATTTCTTTAATCCCATACACATAATTACTGTTACGTACAAAGGGGAGCTACCTAACCGAATACGGTTCCTCATTAGTCCATTTTTTTCTTTTTTAACACCCACTAACTATGGTTCATTAATTTAAGAGTTTTAGTGAAAAAAATGAAAAATAATTATTAACCTTAATTTACTTTTTTATATATTATTATTTATCTAATTTAAATCGGTTAATGAAAATAATATATGATTTGGGGAAGGGGGACACACTTTTGGGTAATGCTAAACATTTGTGTGATCGGAGAATGGGAAATGATAGTCATGGGGAGAGGGACGCAATTCTATACTCGATTTTTAGAGAAATTAAAAAAATAAAAATATTTATTAACCTTAATTTAATTTTTTTTTATATCATTTATCTAATTTAAATCGGTTAATGGAAATGACCTAACCTAACTCACTAACCTACTAATCGGAATTGCGACCTAACCATATGACAAAGCCAAAAAAACAAAAAACAAAAAAAAAAATCTACTATATCTACTCAAAAGAAATGGGTCCTAATGATTTTCCATCAAATATGTTTGCAGATGAAAAAAGTATCCTAACAGGTTCAGCCTCTAATTGCGGCAAAGGTGGATGAAAGGGATTCATTGCTATTACGGATAAGAACCAATGTTGGGCCTCAATACTTTTTTATTTAAATTTTTGCACTATTATTTGATATCACGTCCTTTTGAATGCAACTTTAAGAATTTTATACGGTTAGTCTTTTATCCTGAAGCCTATTGTCCTAAGAAGACCATACTTTCAGGTCCAATAACCAACTGGAAGGATGCTACTGATTTGGACAAAGAAAATGCAATTTGCTAGATTGGATTTTTGCAATTTTTACTCTCTCTCCCTTCAATTTTATAAATTTTAAATTTTTTCCTACAATGTGTTAAAAACGTTGAATAATCCAATTTGGTCTACCAAATAATCCGTGCAATTCACGGAAAATGAAAAATAAGCAGAGATCAAATGACAAGATTAAGATTTGGGATCTAGAGGTTAAGAGGGTTGTTCAGGATTTGAAGCCTGAAGCACTTCCCAGGAAGAATCAAGTATATTTGTATCTAGAGTTAGGTTGGGTTTCCGAGTTATTTACAGTTTGTTTGTTGTTGTTCATTATCGTTAATCCACATACGTATCTTCTTCTTCTTCTTGGAATGAAGAACTCTCGTCGGAAATGAGGTGAGAACGAAGAACTTTCGCCGGAAATGGGGTGGGAACGAAGAACTTTCATCCACGAACCTAAATCCCTCTTCTTCTTCTTCTTTATCTTTCGAAATCAATAGAGGGGTATTTAAGACTTTTCATAAATACTGAATTATGGAAAATAGATGATAAGGACATTTAGAGAAGAGTTTTCAAAACTTGGTTATTTGGGGAAGAACCTCATACTAGGGGGACAATCTGGGAAAAACCCCTATATTTTTCTTGTTTGATGTTTGTTGTATTAGATCTACCGGATCATCATAAAAGAAATACGTTCATGTATCGAATGACAATTTTGTTCATTTTATACTTTTCAAACCTATCATTTGATCTAATCTTTTATGTTCAGGAGGACTGAACACTCACGTGCATTGCACTGGTTAAACATTAAAAGCAGAGCTCGTGCTTGAAACAAGGCCAAACCTCATGTTTAAACTCGTAAAAGAATTATATCCTCTATGTTAAAACCGTTTTCTTTGTGTGGCTCAATAGGAGCCGATGATTCGAGCAAAAACAAAAAAGAGCCGATGCTGTGCTTGCTGGTACGGTTATTGGATACTAGACTGCTATTATAGTGGGCTGTTGCGTTGTATCAACCGCTGCATGCACTATCTCAGGCTTGAATAAGTTGGGATCCTATTCAACTGCGATCTCACCCAGAAGTCAACATGTGTTCATATTAACCCCTTATTAATTCCGGTTAAGATTCACTAACCCTTACTAAAATTTGTATTATAAATCTAATTTTTTTTTTTTTCTATGTTTTCACTTATTTTTACAACAACGAAACATTACATTAGGGTTTAACAACCTAGATTTTTAGAAAAAATATTAAAACTAATATTAACTATAAGGGTTAAAACTTAAAACTACTTAACCAGAGTTGCAAAAGGCTGTTAAAGGGTTCTATGGGTGTGAGTGACTGAATTCAATTGCAATTTGACATGATCTAGTCTCGAGCACGAGCGTCCGATCCAAAATCCAACGGTACCAGGGCATGTGTGGGTCCACCATTTAATGCACGCGCGCACGACGTTGGACTCTGGATCGGACTGAGCGCATTCAATCACTTTATTTGCAACGGTCATATTATTTTATTTTTATTCTCTCTCCATTTTATTTCTTAATATTATTATTTCATTTTTCATATTTGAAAGAGAGATCGAGAGAACCTCCGTTTCTCTTTCTTTTTTGAGCTTCAGCAAAACAGATTTCGGCATGCGATTCTCCATTCTTCATCATTCATCCGATGCCCTAAAAAGAGCTCTCCCCGTTCTCAGATTTCGGCATGCGAATCTCCGTTCTTCGTCATTATAGGGTTTAGCTAAAACGACCCCTGAAGAAAAATGTCGTCCAAATCCCTAGCTCGGTCTGGAGCTTCTCTAATACGTCAGTTATTCAATCCGTTTCTTCGCCAGAAATCAAGTTCAAGTCATGATGTCTTCTTCCAGAGTTCTGAAATCTCTTCGAAGCTTTTCCCCTCTTTTTCGAAGTTCCAGACCTCTCTCCATTTGCCGGAAAGCGATACTGAAACCCTAAAGAAAGTACATTCTGAAGAAATTTTGTATCCACATGGGCTTCCTTCTCTTCGGTTCTTCTTACCAGACGGTAATCCTTTTTCATCCGCAAATTCGATTTTAAATTTCCAGTTTTTTGTGATTTTTCATTCTTCTCAATTGATTTTTTGTTCTGTGTTGATCTTCTGTATTTGAGGGAAACCCATAATGATTTTTATGTATTGTGGGAAATACTTCGTTTCACAGAATTAGAAATGGGTTTGGACTAATGGAAATGACTTTAACAGTTCTATTTATGCTTTATTCATACTGTCGATTATGATGATTCATTGATTCCATGGTGGTTCAATCTTTCAGGATCACTCAAAAGGAATTTTATGGCTTATGTTCTTTAGGTTTTATGTGACTTAGACATGATAGATTTTTTAGACATCCAACTTGGCTCTTGGGATGGGGATACTGCTTCTGTTTACTACCTGGCTCATAGTTGGTTTGACCAATGTAGTTACTACCTTACCTTTCTTCTACGTTTCCTCTACCTGGCTCATAGTTCGTTTGATGTGGCTTCATGCTGCCTACAAGACCGGAAACAATGAATTCCTCATTCTCATTCCCCTTCTTGTGGTATGTAATGTATTCGATATCTTCTTCTGTTAATATATATATTTGTTCTTAGGGTTTTCAGAGTTCAGATTTTAGGGCTTTTGACGATTGAAGATTCTCCCTCTTTTATTGTTTTTTACATGAGTCTTTTCATGTAAATCCTAATTAATGTTGGATTTACATGAGTCTTTTCATGTAAATCCTAATTAATTGGATCAGTCACAACTCAAAATTGATAGTGTTTAGATGATCGTAGGGGAAGCAGATACCCAGAATGTAATTTCTTTTCATTTATCTTTGAAATATATACTCTTATAAAGTTATACCTCATCCAAGAAAAAGAGGCAATTTCCTCCTCAAATCTGATCATGTGCGCACGCACAGACAGAGTGTTTGGATTCAGACTGTATCTAGCCTCTTGCCACCAATTTGATTGTCACCCCATAATTAACATTTTATTTCTAATACTAATTTTGGTTCCTGTCACACCCATTTGAACCCACAACCCAATTTTTGTTAGATATAGGTAAGTTTTTGGGATGGTTAGGATCAAGCCAAACCAACCCATTACCACTGTACCAAACCAGTCTACTAACCATCTTGTATTGGGGTCTCTCCAGTTAAAGACAAATTTTTGTTAGGCAGTTTTGGGATGGCTAGGATCAGATTCCACACTTATCCTGTCACACCCATTCGAACCCAACCCAATTTTTGTTAGACAGAGCCCAGAGGTAAGGTACCACTACTTGATCTATACAAATGTCTCACAGCACCTCACACCATGTCTTTCTCAAGACAAATCAGCCACATTCCTCAGTTTCTGGTTCATAGAATTCAGTCTCCTCTATGCAGCCTCATCTGCATCATCCAAAAACATTTTCAGTCATGGATGCAAAGGGTAAAGGATGGTCACATATGTGATTATAGAAGATAAAAAGGAAAATCTAGAAAATAAAGTTGTCTGTTTGTTTTATTTGCATATTTACATAAACTTATGGATTAGGTGTTACATGGAGCCACAATAGGAATACAAAAGAGGACAGAAGCTTAACTTAATTAGGTAGGATAAGCGTAATCTTGAGAGGCCTAGACTTGTGAGAGTACAGTACTGCTCGTTTGCTCTTTGGGAGTGTTGAATCGTGAGGTCTCTAACAGCAACAACGTCTGAACGGTTGGATTCTTCTTCTCTCCAAACATAGTCCTCGTCTTCATCGTCTGAATCATTATATTCAACGAACGGCTTAGTCATTAGAATCAGGACAAACCACAACAACAATCCTAGATGAAGGAACCAAAGAATTCTTGTTTTCCAGCATTTGGCTTCTCAGTTGACCTCATTAGGAGGACCTTCAGATCCTTCTCTTCGAAATCCTGTTAAAGGGTTGGCGCTGCAAGGCTGAGTCCAATGGTTAAAAAATCTCTTCTTTGGTTGCTCCTATTAATCAACAACAGGGAATGCATCAATAAGGAATATGGTGTTGGAAGTGTGAGCGGGTGGGATTGGATTTATAGGACAATAACTCAATAGATAACTCCCCTAACCGACACAACTATTCACAAATAAAGAGGAAGAGAACACATGTGGCGGTTGCGAGTGAGAGGTTGTGTCGTATAAATTATTAAGTGTGAAGAGTGGCGTCCCAAATTCATATCAAGAGAGGATGAACAGAAACAAAATCTTTCAAAAGTAATGATTCACACCCTTTAAACCCCTCACAAGCTGCCACGAAGAGTTGCAACCCTTTGAATCTCTCTCATAGAATCCTACAAAATAATCTTAACCACCTAAAACCCCTTGGAGAGGCACATCTGTTCGGATTATTATCCAGTTGTGAAGATGTTAAATGGGAGAGGATATAAAAGAAGAGTAGGAGAAAGTATCCTAAAGTCCCTCCCAAACAGCCGCATGTCCTCCTCACTGAAGTGGTGTGTTGCAACTCTCAAATCCAAGCCATCTCAATTGTAGTGGTTCAATCTCCTAAAATCACTCGGAATGCCACGTAGGCCACCCACTGCTTGGGTTTAATTAGGTATAATTTGAGTTTTTTTGTGTGTGTGTGTGTGTTTTCAATGAAATGACAGTTGCGTTTTATATGAACACCAATATCAGATAAAACACATCCTTTTTTTTAATGGGTTTTTTGTTTTGATTTTTGTGATTTCAATGATAGTTAGTTGGGTTTAATACGAACAACAATATTGGTTAAAACACATGCTAATGTTATGATTCTTCTGTTACTCTATGTTTTACTTTAACCTTCACCCTTGGACCTCAATATACATCAAAGTTGGAGTCCATCATGACTGTCAAAGTGATTTTCAGACCCCACCTTTTGGAGTGCTTGATTCAAAGAGATCACTCCCTGGCCCCTGCACAACATGGTGAATGGGTGGACCTTTCAACATGTCATGTATTGAAAGTGTGGAGCATTGTCCATTGTTCTCTCTCCATCTCTTCCAATAATGGACCATGTTCGGATTCGATGCGTGGAAAATATTAAAGGAATAAAACAAGGATAAGTAATAACAACATAATCACTATTCATTATTATGCATAATTTAAAATTAAGTAAGTACATGTGTGGCTGATGTAGAAGCCACCAATTTGGAGAAGTAGAGGCTTAGAGAAAAAGGGATTTGGTGCCTCTATGAACACCACAACTTTATCTTTAACAACTTCCTTCCCTGATCTCAGTACAAGCTCTAGTGTACTCCCTCTTTCGTGTGCACAGGTTGTTCATGATTACAACTAATAAACAAAATAAAGCTAAAGTGTCATAAAATATTGTTTGCAAATTGTGACGCCCCGAACCCGCGCCTAGGGAATCAAGTTCCGAGACGCGTGTCCGTTCGTCAAATCATGCAAGCGGAAGACTTTACCCGCAAAAATGCGGGAAATTTAAACATTTATCAGATGCTCCCAAAAAGCAAATAATACCTGTCATCACAATAGCCATCATACAAACCATATACCTGTATTATTTACATCAAGTTTGTTTTACAAAAGTAGGCGCCTCTATCACGCCAGGTACAACTTGTACAAGCTTCCAAAATGTCCAATTGGACTTTCCACTTACTGGTCAGCAGCTCCGAGATCTGCTGACACAAAAAGTCAGTGAGCTATGAAGCTCAATAAAACCACAATCCTTCTAAACTATTTTCCACATAATAACACGCATCAATAATGATATAATAAGCAGTTCAATTTGCATGTTACAGTAAAATAGAACAGTATATAATAAATTGTGACCCAAGGTCACTTAGGGTTACGTCACCCTAACAGAGGTTCCCGACCCCACATTACTTTCCAATTATGAGGTTCAGTTATGAATGTATTATATTACCAAATTATCGTTTCAATCATCAATCATGTTTCATTTCGAGTCCTAAGACTCTATTAATTGGCCCCAGCCCACAAATGTTTAGCTTAAAGTCTCTAAATTATAACCAAAATACATTGAGTCATTTAGACTCACACACGCTGTTCCGGCTTTCACCCGAACATGACAAAACCTTGGGTATACCAACCCAACTCACCTGGAATCCGATGATTCCATACCGAACTATGAGTCCACCAACTCAAACAAATACACTAACCCTGAGTATACCAACTCAGACCACTTCGTATCCGAAGCTTACACACACAACATGGGCATTCACCCAATAAGAACATTTTTCCATTCAATTGACTGGCCACATCTACCGTGTATTCGCCGCCATCGCCCTGGGTATCAGTTATGAAGGAACCCCGACCAACCTGCCTACCGTCATCTTCTGGCTAGTCTACGGAGGAACCCCGACATCTATACCAATGCCGACATCTCCTGACGTTCCACCAAGAAGGGACCACGATAGACACGGTGCCGACATCTTCTAACCCACCCAGAGAGGAACCCCGGACTATACACTATCTGATGTTTAGCCACTTTAAACTCCCTAGGACTCCGACATCTCCTGACTACCAGTCACGGAGGAACCACGGGCCATGCAGGACACCGCCACTCCTGACCTAGTCCAAGAGGCACCACGGACGACCTAGACAAACAGACCTACATCTCCCGACTATCAGTCACGGAGGAACCCCGGGCCTTACTGGGCACCGTCTCTCCTGACCTAGTCAAAGAGGAACCACAGACTATACTTAACCCTGGTTAGATTTTCTAACCACAGGTTAACCCCAGTTAACCCAAGCCTCGCTTGATTAACTGAAATACTTGGGCCTCGCGCCCGTGAACCAACTCCGGTAACACACCGTCCCGTTAGGGAGCGTTTCCAGACTAATGGATGTCTCCATAGCCTTACAAGACATGCAAAACAACTTTTCGTCACCCTAGGGTGGCGATACAATTTACCCGGGACCCGATCTGGGCTCCCTGAGGGACCACATAAAATCACAACATCATATAGGGGTCTTCGACCCTTTTTCATTCACGTCAAAAGACATGCATATACATCACATGAAATAATATAACAAAATAAGTGGAAAAGAGAAGAAAAGATAGGGGTTTTACCTGTTTCAAGCGTTTCGAGGCAACTAGAGTCAAAACGGACACCGCCAACGCGCTCGGAAGGATGATCAACCCCAAGGTAGAGCGCATGCAACTTTCTCTCTCAACTTTCTCTCTCTACCTTTTTCTCTTTCTCACTCTACACGCAAAACGAGACGCCGGAGAGAAAATCAGACGCCGCCAACGTGTCGGGGACGTCGAAAAACCCTAAGGGGACCTCCCTTTCCCTTTCTCTCTCTTCCTTTCTCTCTCCTCTTTCTCTCTCTTCCTTTCTCTCTCCTCACTTTCTCTCTCTAAAGTGTTGTGTGGCAGCCTTCTGTCTCTGCAGAAAAATATAAGAGAATGAGGGTTTTAACCCTCCTTATATAATAGTAAGGGGTGGGATCATGTGCAACAGCACATGACCAATAATGTGTGGAGAGTTGACCGGTCAACTCATTTGACCGGTTGACTCTTTGACCAATTTTTTGAATTTTTCTGCATTTATGGTATTCAAAACCTTACTACATAGAGTCCGATTTTGACGAAACTTTAGGTGACTGAACTTGGGACAGTCCGACACCTACTGTAAAAATTCTGGGGAAAAATACTGAGTTTTGACAGCTGCACTTTAGTCCGGAAGAAAATTGCAAAACCCACTAATTTTCTGATTTCGGACACAAAACACGCTGTCGCTTCTTCGTTTGAGATAACTAACTGCCGAGACGACAGACATTAGTCCCCACGGCCAACTGACACGCATTAGTGCCAACTGCACGGATTTCTATTAGGATCTCCAACAGATATTGGGTCCCACTTGATTTCTGGAAATATGTAATTTTCTCATTTTTCTCAATTTTATCACACATAATGGCCCCGCGGTCCCGCGAAATGATACCTGACGGAACCGATATGGTAGGGGTGTGTCCCGGCAGTCGACCGGCACACTGTGTGCGAATTTTTGCCAAATGATACTGAGATTTCCTCGGTGCACTTCAACCCTGAGCAAAATCCCCTTCTTATTAATTTAACAATTAATTAACTAATTAACCTTCATTAAGGACCCATAAACACATAATTTTATTATATTAAAATTCCGGGTCGTTACAATCTCCCCTCCTTACAAAAATTTCGTCCTCGAAATTTATATATACACTAGTCATCAAATAACTGAGGATGATTGCGTCTAATGACATCTTCAAGTTCCCATGTGGCTTCCTCTATGCTATGGTGTTCCCATAAAACTTTAACTAGCTTAATCGTTTTGTTTCGTAACACCTGTTCCTTGCGGAACAAAATTATCACTGGCTTTTCTTCAAAAGTTAAGTCCTCTCTGACTTGAATTGGTTCATATCGTATCACGTGCGAGGGGTCATGTACATATTTTCTCAACATGGATATGTGGAATACATTGTGAACCCTTGCCAGCTCTGGTGGTAACGCCAAACGGTAGGCTACACCTCCTATTTTAGCCAAAATCTCAAAAGGTCCGATGAATCGCGGACTTAACTTTCCCCGCTTTCCGAATCGTACAATACCTTTTGATGGAGAGATTTTCAAGAAGACATGGTCACCGACTTGAAACTCTAAGTCCCGGCGCTTTCCATCTGCATAGCTTTTCTGTCGACTTTGTGCAGATAATAACCTCGATCGAATCAACTCGATCTTCTTTGTTGTTTCTTGCACCAACTCAGGTCCCAGTAGTTTACGCTCCCCTACTTCAGTCCAACATACTGGTGACCGACAACTCCTGCCATACAAGGCCTCGTAAGGAGCCATTTGAATACTTGCTTGATAACTGTTATTATATGCAAACTCGATCAATGGCAAGTAATCATCCCAGTTTCTTTGAAAGTCCAGACTGCAAGTGCGCATCATATCTTCTAGAGTTTGTATTGTGCGCTCAGACTGTCCATCGGTTTGCGGATGATAAGCTGTACTCATGTTTAGCTGCGTACCTAAAGCTTCTTGCAAGCTCCTCCAGAATCGGGAAGTAAATCGCGGATCGCGATCTGACACAATAGATACCGGCACACCATGCAGCTTCACAATCTCCTTGATGTACAACTTTGATAAATTTTCCAAGGTTATGGTATCCTTTATAGCAAGAAAGTGAGCCGACTTCGTCAATCGATCAACTATCACCCAAACGGCATCATGACCACTCCTTGTTTTTGGTAACCCCACCACAAAATCCATCGTAATGTGCTCCCATTTCCACTCGGGAATAGGCAATGAATTTAACAATCCAGGTGGTTTCTGATGTTCTGCCTTGACTTGCTGACAAACAAGGCATCGAGATACATACTCTGCAATTTCTCTCTTCATGCCGTTCCACCAGTAGTTATTCTTCATATCCTGATACATCTTTGTACTTCCGGGGTGCACCGCAAAACGAGATCGATGTGCCTCATTGAGCAGTTCATTCTTCAACTCAGGATTTCTAGGCACACAGATTCGACCTTTGAACCGAAGTATTCCATTTTCAGATTCTTCAAAATCACCCATTTTTCCTTGAAGAATCTTATCTCTGATAACTTTGATCTCCTGATCTTCCAACTGTGCTTCTTGAATCTTTTGTAATAACACTGGCTTGGCCTGAATACTAGCCAACTTGGCACTATTACCCTGGACTCCTAGACTCAGATTCCAACTCTTGAATTCTTCGATCATCTTCCATCGCTCGGCCCTCATATATGCTACAGATCCAACTGTCTTTCTACTCAGGGCATCAGCAACCACGTTACCCTTACCAGGATGATACTGGATTACATAATCATAATCCTTCAAGAATTCCATCCATCTACGCTGTCGCATATTGAGTTCCTTTTGGGAGAATAGATACTTTAAACTCTTGTGATCACTATAGATCACCAACTTCTCTCCATAAAGATAATGTCTCAAAATTTTTAGTGCGAATACTACCGTAGCTAACTCCAGGTCATGCGTGGGATAATTCCGTTCGTGAATCTTGAGTTGTCTCGAACCATAAGCAATGACCTTTTTGTTTTGCATTAAGACACAACCGAGTCCCTTACTGGAAGCATCGCAATA
This sequence comes from Tetracentron sinense, assembly GCA_015143295.1. NCBI lineage: Eukaryota > Viridiplantae > Streptophyta > Magnoliopsida > Trochodendrales > Trochodendraceae > Tetracentron > Tetracentron sinense. The sequence continues at coordinate 27,555,785 of CM026561.1, forward strand.
CACCTCAAATCCTCCAGATCCTGAGGGAGTTGTCAATACTGGAGCGGTTGTTAATCTCTTCTTTAATTCTTGAAAGCTGCGCTCCCGAGATGCCGTCCATTCGAACTTCACATCTTTCTTAGTCAATTCCGTTAATGGAGCTGCTATTTTCGAGAAACCTTCTACAAATCTGCGGTAGTACCCAGCCAATCCCAGAAAACTTCGAACTTCAGTAACAGTGGATGGCCTTGCCCAATCGGTTACTGCCTGAATCTTGGAAGGATCAACAGATATTCCATTTCTTGACACAATATGTCCAAGAAAGGCTACTTCTTCCATCCAAAACTCGCACTTGGAGAACTTAACATACAGCTGATTATCTCTTAATGTCTGTAGCGTAATCCTCAAGTGCTCAGCGTGCTTCTCATGACTAGGTGAGTACACCAAGATATCATCAATAAATACCACAATAAACTGATCCAAGTACGGCCTGAAAAGACGATTCATCAACTCCATAAAGGCCGCAGGTGCATTTGTCAGTCCAAAAGGCATCACCAAGAACTCGTAGTGACCATACCGAGTTCGGAATGCTGTCTTTTGAATATCTTCTTCTTTGACCCTCAATTGGTGATAGCCGGACCGTAAATCAATCTTGGAAAACACTTGGGCGCCTTGCAACTGATCAAATAGATCATCGATCCTGGGGAGAGGATACTTATTTTTGATCGTCGCTTGATTCAACAGACGATAATCTATACACAGACGCAGACTCCCGTCTTTCTTTCGGACAAATAACACCGGTGCTCCCCATGGTGAAACACTAGGACGGATCAAGCCCTTATCTAATAGGCCTTGCAACTGAATCTTCAGTTCTTGCAACTCAGCCGGAGCCATCCGATACGGTGTTTTAGATATCGAGTCTACACCCGGAGTAACATCGATTGTAAAATCGATTTCTCTAGTAGGAGGGAGTCCTGGTAATTCATCAGGAAACACATCTCGAAACTCTCTGACCACCGGGGTATTCCCTAAAGTGTCATCTTCATCTTTATCGACCACCACTGCAGCTAAATACCCAGTACACCCCTTGTCTAGAAGGTGACATGCTTTAATTGCGGATATTAGCTTGGGTGCTTGACCTCGGATAATCCCCTGCATTTCGAACTCTGGGATGTCCGGAATTCGAAATATCACTTTCTTGGCATTACAATCTACCACTGCATGGTAATTAGCCAACCAATCCATCCCTAGGATAACATCATAATCCTTCATGTCTAACACGATCAGATCTACTAACATCCGTACACTATTGACAAGTATGGGACACCTATCATAGACTGTTTTTGTGCACAGAACTTTCCCTGATGGTGTAGATACAGACATCATGCTTTTGAGTGTATCAGGCTTGTAACTTATGTGTTTAGCAAAACGAGTAGAGACAAACGAATGTGTAGCACCAGTGTCAATCAAAGCATAAGCAGGTACTTGAAATACTAAAAGTTTACCTTCGATGACACCTTCGGTCTGCTGTGCCTCTTCCTGGGTAATTGCAAACACTCTTCCTTTTCCGCCTTCCAACGCTAGTGGTTGAGCCTTAGGGCAATCCTTCTTGAAGTGTCCAGGCTTTCCGCACTGGAAGCAAACCTTCACTCTACAGTCCTTGGTCAAATGACCCTGACCACATTTCTCGCACTTAAGCCCCAATCTTCCTGTAGACCCTTGGTTTTTCATGTCCTCGAATTTTCTTTTCCCAGTAAACCTGCCGGTTATTCTCCTTTATCCAGGGCTTCCCAACTGTCCCTTTGCCTTTGCCAGCACTAGACTGTGCCAATTCTTCATGCACTCGCTCTACTCTAAGTGCTCTATCTAATATCTCTGAGAAGGAGGTAAATCGTTGAGCTGCCAATTTCCCTCTGATAGCCGGCTTCAATCCTTCTTCAAATTTCTCAACCCTCCACTGCTCATCCTCGATAAATCTCGCAGCGAACCTCGAGAGTTGATTAAACTTTTGTTCATACTCGCTAACCGACATATTTCCTTGGGTCAGCTGAAGAAACTCCATCTCTTTCCTCTTTTTCATCGACGCTGAAAAATAGCGCTCATAAAACAATTCAGTAAATCTTGCCCAAGTCACAGGCCTCTGATGCGGTGGAACTGTCCTTTCCACTGTGGTCCACCAATGTTCCGCTTCTCCTTCAAGTAGAAAGATAGCGAACTCGGGCTTGTCATTTTCTGGCAATGACATAGCCCTAAAAAACTTTTCCAGACTTCTGAATCCAGTTCTCTGCCTTCAGCGGATCAGTCGTGCCCGAAAAGGCTGACGGTCCAAGCCTTTTAAACTTTTCCAATCGGGTCACATTCCCATGCTCTGGCATGGTAGCGATGGGGGTACGACTACTATTCCCATTTCCATTCATATTCTGGGCCTGTTGTTGCTGAATTAGGTTGGCTAGGGCTGTAATAGCCTCGAATGCCCCAGCCAAGGTATTCTCGGGTGCTCGTCGAGGTGGCATGATTCACCTATAATTATAAAGTAACGAACTTTAATAATAAAATGAAACTGAAATGCACTGAGAATTCGATATCCAAAAGAGACATTTCATTCATTCATATTTAATATATACAAAGCAACACTGTACAGTATATAGTACACCAGCGTATACAAACATCATGTAGCTGTACACATACAAAAGTGATCTAATGATGGAAAGATCGAGTAGGGCATCTATTATATTCCAAAACCATACAGATGCGCTACAGTCTCCCCTCCTAACTCCCTACTCCTGCATCTAAACCTCAGTCGAGGTAGACGGACTACTCGCCTCCACCGACTTCTTCTTATTCTGCTTACGGTTGTTCAAAATCGCACGATACTCTCGTGCCGTAAGCCTGCTTAGATGATAATGTGGAGTTTCCACCAGTCCATTCCGGAACTAGGCCTAATATCTG